>VDFB02029682.1:0-68145 GCA_007258455.2 Sequoia sempervirens | reverse complement strand
GAATGGTGGTATAACACTGCTTTTCATAGCTCATCAAAAATGTCTCCATTTTTGGCACTTTATGGATATCATCATCCTTCCATCACATCATCAATTAAGGTGTCCCCAAGAGTTCAGGCAGTAGAAGACCACTTGTTTCATCAACAACAAGTACTTTCCAAGACTCAAAGAATTTAGCCATGGCAAAATGAATGAAACAGGCGGACCAACATCGTAGTGAAAGAAGTTTTGAAGTTGGGGATTGGGTCTTCTTGCGACTACAGCCTTATAAGAAAATCTCACTAAAGCAGCAAAGAAAGAATAATAAGTTTTCACCAAAGTATTATGGTCCATACCAAATCATGCAGAAGATCGGTACTATTGCCTACAAGCTTGAGTTGCCACCTACAACAAAGATACATCCAGTTTTTCATGTTTCCTGTTTGAAGAAGGTAATTGGGCATAATATTCCCACTCAAACAACACTTCCTGAGCTAGATGAAGAAGGGAGAATCATTTTGAACAGTACATTCATCAAACCGCGCACAAAGAAAGGCAGGGAATAGAACTATCGAGTGCTTATCTCATCAATGGAAGAATTTACAGTTAGAAAATTACTTACTTACATGGGAAGATGAGGAGTTCATTCAAAGTTTCCAAACTTGATTAGCATTGAGGACAATGCTTCTTTGAAGAAGGGGCATGCTCGTATAATATTATTGTACATCGGGTTATGAATAGTCGACTTGTGGCTATCTTAACTCTCTATTAAGTCATATTATCATTAGTATATTGTTATTTAGTTGTTTAGGTCGGCCTAAGTCTTATATAGGTGTGTCTAAGTCGGCCTAGGTGATATCCTTGGCATGAATAGGTATATATAGGAGGTTGTGAGTCTTATTTCATCATCAAAGTTGTGAAGTGTGTTCTCATTAGAGATATTTGAGTTTCCCCTAGAAGTGGCTGTTATTCTCAGTTATTATCAAGTATTTGTATATTTCTTATCATATTATTCTTCTATTGTGCAAGTTATTTCATAACTTAGGAGTTGGGTTCAAATTTTATTTAACCTTTTCCTATTTATAAAAGCAAGAGATGAAGGTTTTAATGTGAAATAAAAAGGATTATATATATTTAAATAGAACTTACTAAATGAATATTATAATTATTAGTTGTATAGATAAAAAGGATAAACTAAATTGTAAGGATTTTTAATATCTTTGAAATAGTGATAATTTGGACATGAAAACGCTAACATCTCCTATGAATCCTTAAACTAGAAGCGATGGTAATAAGAAGAGGGTGAATTAGAGATTAGGAGGGAGAAATTGAGTCACAAAAAAGGAGAATAAAATTCCAACATGCATGGCTTTCCATGAGGTGATGATATTCGAAAAGGATAGATGGATAAGATTTGCAAGATTTCGTCAATGCAATAAGAAGAATGTAAAGAAGGTATGAGGAAGGGCATACGTCACTCACAGTTTTGTCTTTCACAGATTTTGGTGAGATGGTGTAGAAGATCACAACCATTACTTTTAGTTTGAGATATTTTTATTTTTAAAACCAATTTTTATGGAAGAGCTTAACTGTCCACAACAGATAAAAAAGAAAAAGAAAAAAAGAGTGAGTTTTTATTGTGTTTCTTAGATGGCTACAAAAGGCGGCTCTGCTTTGTTTTGGTGTAGAAAAAGGTGACTTAAGATAAATAAGGGAAGAAACCATAATAGGAGGGGGGGATATCGCTCAGAAGAAGGGATCGGGGTAGCTCAGTGAACTGTAAGGTGAAATTGGCACATGAAGAGTAAAAATTCTAAGGGGATAGAGGCTTGGATTACCTACACATTCAACATATTAATAAGGTTCAGATGATCTCCTTTTGAACACAGGTGAGTAAAGGTTCTTACTATGTTTCTTGAGGATAGTGCGTAACATCCCACTACGCAACCTCAAAGGGTAAGAGCCAAAAGAGGACAAGATAAATTTTTTTTTGATAACATAAAGAATAACTTACACAAAAAGTAGATTACAATATGATATAACAACCACAAAAAAGGCCAAGTATGGCCTAATGCAGCCCAAGGTAGAGGATTGATCTATCATCCAAAGAAGAAACTGGACAAGAGCAAAAAGATAGCTCCAGGGAAAATGCTCTGGAACTTACAGTGCTGCTCCAGAACCTTAACAACACTGCTCTGGAACTTACAGCATTGCTCTGGAACTTGCAGTGTTGCTCCAAAACCTTAACAACGCTGCTCTAAAACTTTAACAGCACTACTTCGAAACTTACAGTGCTGCTTCAGAACTTACAACACTGCTCCAAAACCTTAACAGTGCTAGTTCAGAACATGCAACACTCCTCCGGAACTTAGACAGCAACAACATAGACCAAAAATTGAAAGTGGCGATGCTCCGAAACTTTTGCAGCTACAACACAAGACATTAACAAAGGGTGGTGTTGCTCTGGAACCTTTGTAGCCTATAGCATGAAGGTAAAATACAACCAAAACTCTAATTTTAGCATGAAAAAATATTGAAGAAAGACCATTATGATCATCAAAATACAAGCAAGTTCGATACCAACACCGGAACTCGTAAATTAAAAGGAAAACATCACAATTCTTCTCATTAATTTTTATGTTCACATATTTTCTTTCAAGAGAGTACAATATACATAAAAGAATACACATAGATACAAAGGAATAGCCATGAATAAAAAACATCATTTGAATAAGCACGTACGAGGGAAAAGACCTGCAACTAACACTCCAAAACCTGTACACCAGTCCCCAATGGTGGTGGAAATGCTTCCCTAGCATGTGGACTCAAAAGAGGCCACCCCACCCTACTCAGAGGTATTCATAAGGCCCAAGAAAAAAACAAGGCAAGGGTAACATATGGCCAACACTCACATCAAACATGGAGCAAATATGGAATGCACTGCATTAAGCCAATGTTACAACAAGAAGATGCATGTATATTAACATGTCGAGTACTACTCACGACTTCAGAGGTATGAAGTGCAAGAGTGTAGACAGGGTGAAATCTCATCATGTGTGCTCGAAGGAATGACACCACATGGAATCAAATACATCTCTCCTATGAATGAGTAAAACTCAACCATGCCTGTATCAACGCCCTACAAACGGATAACTCAACGGCCTGCAGACGGATGGGCCTTCCCATTTATCCAAATGAGGAATCTAAAGGAAAACATGAATCAATGAAAAATCCATTGAAATCCATCATACAGACCATGTAAAATAGCCAAGCAAAAACTGATCTCATACACTCACAATAGATCAAATACATTCCAACATTCATTGTTGACTTCATAAAAGAGAAAAACATATAATCAGTATAAACCTCATTAAATCATCCCATTAAATCACTTCTAAAACAGATAGAATCTATCAAAAGGTAGTGGCTCAAAACACAGTTTCAACTGTTGTTCAACGCATGAGAAAGAGGCATGGAAATATCATAAAAATTAAAAGTGTCCAGATCTAAAATCGGACAACAACCTAGTTCAAATTTCAATGTTTCAAGATGGATTCCATATTTAATTTTCAATTTTATGACACATAATAAGGTGTTCTTCAGAAAAATGCCATTTTATGCATGCTTGGGCAAAATCATAAAAACAAATGAAAGTGCCCAAAAATCGAGTGAAGACCTAGTTAATATTTGGGTGTTTCCAATTGAAATCCACCTTGGAATTTTGAGGTTAGGATCAAATGTGAAGTGTTGTAAAGAAAAATGTCTTTTTCCAAACTAGGCAAGCAAGAAAACACAGAAAAATAAAAGTGCCCAGATTTCAAATCTGCCAAAGACCCAGTTGAGATCTTGGCATTCCAACATGAAATCCACCCTCAATTTTTTTTTTTTTACCAACAGGGTAATGAGCAGCAATTGAAAAACATAGTTTTTTCTTAGAAAATGGGCAAAAGACAAAAACAATCAGAAAGAGCCCAAAATGGATTTATTTCATAAACCTATTTCAAGTTTGTTGGAGGTCTACAAATTCATTCTCACAAAAATCCTCACACAGCAACAAAACCAATTAAGAAAAACCAACAACCAACTCCAAACAATACCAAGTAAAGACATAAAAACTTCCTCAATTTTCATGGGACAGAAATAACCCAAATTAGAAAGGGAAATTTTTTTCCAGTCAAGCATCAATGAAGAGCAACAAAAAATTACCACGAATTTCCCCAAAACCAAAATGGAAAATTTTCTCAATGGAGAAGCAATGGCCAAGTCCCAAAATCTAACCATAAGCAAGAATAGGCAGGTTGATTTCAATAGTTTACTGCCCACAATTTTCTTCTCAGAAAACTTTTACAATCTCACAACTCAATCCCAAGATCATAGGGTTTCTTTCCCATGCAACAACAATTTCCATTATTTTTTTCTCCAAAAAGGATAACTCCCCCAAAAATAAAACCTTCTTCCCTTTTATATTTTCTTCCCAAAAAGGATCAATCTCCCCCCAAAATAAAAGAATAAAAAATTATATATCTTTTTATCCAAAATAAGGCTACCCCCTTATTTTATTTTCTCCACAAAAAAAAAATAGTGAACTAAGGCATTTTATAAAATTAGCTATTAAAGCTCCCAAATAAGATTAACAAAATCATTAAAATTGCAGAATGAAATATATCATTCTCTCAAATGATCAATAAAATTATTTAAAATATCATATTTAAAATCTCATGGGTAAAACCATTCCAACTCTCAATTCAATTAAACACAATGAAATACCATGAAAAGATGCCAATTGATAGGGTAGGGTTGGGTGGAACACTCATTGTCCCATGCTCTAGGTCCTTGTTCTCAAGAACTCCTAGGTGACTCTCCCACCTTAACCTTTAGGTCCTATCTCAGGTATAGGTACCCCTGGTCCTACTGGCCAACCCCATTATCATCACTCTTCCATTCCACCAAGCCAATCTTGGTGCCTTGCCACTATCTCACCCTTGACCCTTACTCTTCCCTAAAGGCAAATTACTCCCAACATTCCATTAGGTTCTTGCAGGGGTGTAGAGATGTAGTAAAAATCTTCATAGCAACCTATCAGGGTTTTTGATCAATCACTAGACTCCAATTCTCCATCGCTTCCACCAAACCCTCTCCTAGGGTTAGAAAAGGCTACAAGCCCTAGAGCCCCAACTAGGCCTCCTAACCCAAGAAAAATGGAGAGTGTGCCGAAATTCTCCAAATGAATCCAAATATTTTCTTGGGATTCGTGGTACCCTTGTCCACACCTTGAAGATTTTTTGGGTTTGGAGCCTCCACTATCCATACACTGCTCCAACCCTTAACTTAGCAAATTTAGGCATGTTTTAAGCCAGTTTTCTGACCTACTTGAGATCAATCAGTTTGTTTGCCTCTTCCCAGTCTGTGTTAAGCCTCCTTCTTATTACCAAGCCTCTGCAAGGCAATCCACATCCTCTCCACACTGTGGTTCACCAAGAGAGTGGCACCCCTAGAACCTTAGTGCTTTGCACTCTTTGACTGTCCTAGTCGGGCACTGCCAAGCTCGCCTAGGAATAGTCTTTTGCTATGGATTCCTGACTCCTAAGGACTCCTACCTCTACCTTATGTACAAACATGGAGTCTAGACTCTATTTCCAAGAACCCATACACCAGGTACAAGGGAAACACGGTCTAGAGCTCCATCTTTGCTGGTCTGACAGTCAAAACAAAAATTGCAAGAAATGAATTAACCTAACAAAAAAAAATGCTTGAACCGATGCAACAAGCTAACTACTGAACTAAGAAATGCTTGAAAAGGAATTACACTACCTACTCTACTCTCAACGTCTGATCAAACCATCAATGCATAAATCCAAAACCATAAACCAGAAGATGTTCTTCAATATCACAGTCTTAATTGCACTCCATGAAATTATTACAAATCAAAAACCAACCCACCCTGCTCTCAGCTCGAGCAACTCCTTATAACTCCTCTCCAAGGTAGTTACCAATCCCTTGGGTCAGAAATTTCCATAATCAAGTGGAAAAAGGTGCAAAATTTCCCATTTTTCCACCTTTGCCAATTATTGCTAACTCCTAAACAACTAAGAAACATGAGTTACAACCCCCCTCCTGATCACTCCTGATCAAGACAAGAAAACACTCTAACTCAAATTCCAATGGTCAACATGACCTTCTTAGAAAAGCATTTACACTAAATTTATCCTAGACTACCCATAGCCTAGTGTTTCCTAGGTGCTCCTGCACCATTCTCCCCCCTCTACACAAACTCTAAGGAATGTTCAGAGAGTGTAATGACACATCTATGCCCTACCTCTTGATTTGAGCTTCATCCATCCATGTAGCCTTAGATTCATGCTTATTCCTCCATTTGACAAGATGCTCCATGTATACCTTGTGCCTTGTAGCCTTCTTCACTCTTGACTCCAAGATCTTCTCTACCTGAGGCTTGTCTTGATTAGGTAAGGATATATTGTTGATGTCCTTGAAGATCTCCTTATTGTTCTGATCCCCATCATTGACTGACCCCTTGTACTTGATCAAGTCAGCTATATTGAAAACTGGTGAGATTCCTAAACCGGTAGGTAACTCTAACTTGTATGCATTTTTACCATACTTGGCTAATATCTTGCATGGTCCTACTCTTTTCATTTGCAACTTGGTTGACATTCCCTTCTGCAACCTTGACTTGTTAAGGTGGACCATGACATAGTCTCCTACTACAAATTGTGCATCCTTCCTTGACAAATCTACCTTCTCCTTCAACTTTTGTGTAGCCCCAGTGATTGTCTTCTTCACCTGCTCCTTAATCTCTTTCATGGTTTGACTCAAGTCCTCTGCATGTCCACTTATATGTTCCATAGCTCCAAGATCTTTGAGCTCACATATGCCTCTTGGGTGCATCCCATACACAATTTCAAAAGGACTCTTCCCTATGTTCCGGTTCACACTATCATTATAAGCATACTCAGCTTGTGAGATAACCATATCCCATGTATGTCCATACTCCTTAGTTAGGCACCTTAGAAGGTTACCTAGCACCCTATTAACCACCTCTATTTGACCATTGGTCTGAGGATGGTAAGCTGATCCAAATGACAGGTTGGTACCCAATCTACTCCATAGAGTCTTCCAAAAGTGACTCATGAACTTCACATCCTTGTCTGAAACAATGCTCAAAGGCAATCCATGGATCCTTACAACTTCCTTGAAGAAGAGATGAGCTATGTAACTAGCATCATGAGTAATTTTGCAAGGGATAAAATGACTCATTTTGCTAAATCTATCCACTACTACATAGACACAGTCAAAACTAGTCTTGGTCTTAGGAAGACCTACCACAAAATCAATGCTTACACACTCCCATGGTCTATTAGGAATGGGTAGGGGTTGATATAGACCAACATTACTAGTTCCTCCCTTAGCTTTCATACACACAACACATTGTTCCACATACTTTCTAACATCTCTTGCCAACTTAGGCCAGTAATAGAATCTTTGCACTAGTTCTAAAGTCTTGTTGATGCCAAAATGTCCACTAAGACATCCATTATACTTTTCCTGAATGAGATTTTCCCTCATTGACCCTCTTGGAACACATAACTGAATTCCTTTAAGAAATAACCCACTTTGCAATGTATACTCTGAGTATTGGCTATGGAAATGGTTCTCAAAGTTAGAACATACCTTATAGACCTCTCAAAAGTCTTCATCTTCCCCATAGAGATCTTTAAAACTATTAATCCCTATGCTCTTCACTTGTATCTATTGCACTATCAACAACCTCCTGCTCAATGCATCTGCTACTTTGTTTAGTTGTCCCTTCTTGTGCTTGATGGTGAAGGTAAAAGCTTGGATGTATTCCATCCACTTCAAGTGTCTATTGCTCAACTTCTCTTGGGTATTCATATAGCTAAGTGCTTGATTGTCGGTAAAGACTACAAATTCCTTGGGTGAAAAGTAATGCCTCCACTTCCTAAGTGACTAAACCAAAGCATAAAGTTCTAAGTCATAAGTTGAATACCTCTTCTTTGCTTCATTGAGCTTCTCACTAAAGAATGCTATAGGCCTGCGCTCTTGACATAGCACTCCTCCTACTGCCACTCCACTTGCATCACATTCAACAGTGAACAATTTGTCAAAACTTGGTAATAAGAGAATAGGTTGAGTTGCCACTTATTTTTTCAGTTTCTTAAACCCTTTCTCGGCTTCTTGAGTCCACACAAACTTAGTTTTTAAACCACCCTTGATTGTATCTAGGACTAGTGCACATATACCACTAAAGTTCCTTATGAATTTTCTGTAGAACTGAGCCAATCCATGGAAACTTCTTACCTCAGTCCCTATGGTTGGTGTAGGCCAGTTTAGGATAGCTTCCACCTTACTTGGAACCATCTTCAATGATCCTTTGGACACTACAAAACCCAAATATACAAGCTCTTGCTTAAATAACTCACACTTCTCTAGATTGATTGCCAACTTCTCCTCTTGCAACCTTCTAAGAACCAACTCCACATGTTTTAAATGCTCTTCTATTGTCTTGTTGAATATGAGGATGTCATCAAGGTATACCACCACAAATACCCTTGTGAAGTCTTTGATCACTTCATTCATGAGCCTCATGAATGTGCTAGGGGCATTGGAGAGACCAAATGGAATCACTCTCCATTCATATAACCCATCATTTGTCTTAAATTTTGTCTTCCACTCATCACCATCCTTAATTCTAATCTTATGGTATCCACTCTTGAGATCCAGCTTTGTGTAGTATTGAGCTCCTCCAAGACAATCCATTAAGTCTTAAATTCTAGGAATATGGAACCTATACCTAATGGTGATCCTATTTATTTCTCTAGAATCAGTGCATAACCTCCATTTACCTCGCTTCTTGGTTGCCAAGACTACCGGTACTGCACATGGGCTGATGCTCTTTTGAATCAATCATTGATCCAACAACTCTTGCACTTGCCTAGCTACCTCTAGATTCTGATCCGGTGTAAGCTTATAAGCTACTTTGTTAGGCAATGAGGCTCCAGGTATGAAGTCAATTTGATGACTTATGGCTCTCTTTGGTGGTAGAGTTGCAGGTGCACCATTACTTACAATGTCCTTGAACTGATCCAACAACTTTAGGACTGCTCCGGGTATGACTGTATTTTCAGCCCTATCTTCGTCTTTAGGTTGTAACATAACCACATATCCTTCACCCCCTTGATGTAGTTTGTTAAGGAACTCCTTCCCACTACTCAACATGACACTTGGTGTCTTTGACTATCCCTCCTCTTCTTCTGACAGTGACTGCAACTTGAAAGTCTTCCCATCCCTCTCGAAGGAAATGCTATTCTCTTTCCCATCATACATGGCACTTCTGTCATACTACCATGGTCTACCCAATAGTAGATGGCATGCATCCATGGGTAAAACATCACAAAATAACTTATCCTTATACCCTCCAATGGATAATTCCACCGTTACTTGCTCATTCACTAGAACACTTTGCCCTTTGTTGAGCCATGTTACCTTGTAGGGGTTAGTGTGGGGTGCCTTTTTCATTTTCAATTTCATTACTGCTTCTTCTGAGATGTTATTGTCTATTGAACCTGAATCTACAATGACCTTGCATACTTTACCAAGTATCTTTCACTTCACTCTAAATAGAGCTCTTCTTTGTTTTGGTTGTTCCTTGACTGTTTGTCTGATCAACACTCTTCTAAACATCAGATTCTCTCCCATCTCATATTCAATGTGATTGACCTCAGGTGACTTAGGACTCATGGTGTCCTCTTGTGCATAAGCCACTCTCTTCTCATTGCTTGATGAAGATGCTTTCTCCGGACACCTATAAGCTGGGTGTCCAACTTGACCACAATGGTAGCATTTCATGTTTGCAAAGTATGAATTGCTCCTACCTACTCCTCTTCCTCTAGTGGATCCTCCTTGAGAACCTCTACCTTTGTTATACCCTCCTCTAGAAGGTGTTTCATTTCCATGTTCTATGGATTTAAACTCTCCTTGGTTTCTTTGGTCATTGCCTCTACCTTGGTAGCCACCTCGCTGTCCTCTTTGATCTCTTTGATCTCTACCTTTACCTCTGCTCTTAGAAGCCTGTTCTTGTTTCCTCTTGCTTCTTTCCTCAATATTTATAGCTAATTGGTAACATTGGTGTACTGTCTTGGAACTTAGAAGAGTCATTTCCTCTTGAATGTTCCACCTCAAGCTATTAAGATATCTAGCCACCTTGAGACTTTCATCCTCTGTCACATTAGACCTCATGCAAAGTTTTTGAAACTCCTCAGTATAAGATTTCACATCTTGGTCTCTTTGCCTCAAGCTCTGTCTTTTCTTATGCAACTAAATTTCATAGTCATCTAGCATGTATGCTTCTCTTACCTTGGCAACCATTCCCTTCCAAGTAGAGATAGGTTGCTTTCCTTCCTTTTCCCTCTCTGTCTGAATGAACTTCCACCATGTCAAGGTAGAACCTCTTAACCTTGATTTTTACACCTTTACTTTATGTGCTTCTATGACCCCATCACACTCAAAATGGTTTTCCATTCCCTCTATCCAATCCACAACTAAATCAGCTTCCATTTTTCCACTAAACAATGGTATGCCTTCAAGTGCTTTTCCACTCAAAGCCTTCAATGCTTTCAAGAAAGGCTCTTCTTTCAAAATAGGGTCAAGTTCAGGGGTCTTTTCTTCCTCTACAACCTCTTCTTCTTTTGGTATCCTTCTGTCTAACTATGCGCTCCTCATTACTTGCTCAAGTTGGGCTATTCTTTCCCTCATTAGCCTATTTTCTTCCTCCTGTTCTTCAACCATCTTAGCCAATTCAGCATTTGTCACCATGATGGTAGAACCACTAGATTCAAGGTCTAACATGCAAGATTCTATCCCAAATATTTTAACTACTCTGATACCAATCTAATAGGGTAGGGTTGGGTGGAACACTCATTGTCCCATGCTCTAGGTCCTTGTTCTCAAGAACTCCTAGGTGACTCTCCCACCTTAACCTTTAGGTCCTATCTCAGGTATAGGTACCCCTGGTCCTACTAGCCAACCCCACTATCATCACTCTTCCATTCCATCAAGCCAATCTTGGTGCCTTGCCACTATCTCACCCTTGACCCTTACTCTTCCCTAAAGGCCAATTACTCCCAACATTTCGTTAGGTTCTTGCAGGGGTGTAGAGATGTAGTAAAAAGCTTCATAGCAACCTATTAGGGTTCTTGATCAATCACTAGACTCCAATTCTCCATCACTTCCACCAAACCCTCTCCTAGGGTTAAAAAAGGCTACAAGCCCTAGAGCCCCAACTAGGCCTCCTAACCCGAGAAAAATGGAGAGTGTGCCCAAATTCTCTAAATGAATCCAAATATTTTCTTGGGATTCGTGGTACCCTTGCCCACACCTTGAATATTTTTTGGGTTTGGAGCCTCCACTATCCATACACTACTCCAACCCTTAACTTAGAAAATTTAGGCTTGTTTTAAGCCAGTTTTCTAACCTCCTTGAGATCAATCAGTTTGTTTGCCACTTCCCAGTCTATGTTAAGCCTCCCTCTTGTTATCAAGCCTTTGCAAGGTAATCCACATCCTCTCCACACTGTGCTTCACTAGGAGATTGGCACCCCTGCAACCTTAGTGCTCTGCACTCTTTAACTATCCTAGCCGGGCACTACCAAGCTCGCCTAGGAACAATATTTTGCCATGGATTCCTGACTCCTAAGGACTCCTACCTCTACCTTATGTATAGACATGAAGTCTAGCCTTTATTTCCAAGAACCCATACACCAGGTATAGGGGAAACACGGTCTAGAGCTCCATCTCTGCTGGTCTGATAGTCAGAACAAAAATTGCAAGAAATGAATTAACCTAACAAAAAAAATGCTTGAACCAATGCAACAAGCTAACTACTGAACTAAGAAATTCCTGAAAAGGAATTACACTACCTACTCTACTCTCAACATCTGATCAAACCATCAATGCATAAATCCAAAACCATAAACCAGAAGATGTTCTTCAATATCATAGTCTTAATTGCACTCCATGAAATTATTACAAATCAAAAACCAACCCACCCTACTCTCAGCTCGAGCAACTTCTTATAACTCCTCTCCAAGGTAGTTGCCAATCCCTTGGGTCGGACATTTGCATAATCAAGTGGAAAAAGGTGCAAAATGTCCCATTTTTCCACCTTTGCCAATTATTGCTAACTCCTAAACAACTAAGAAACATGAGTTACAACCTCCCTCTTGATCACTCCTGATCAAAACAAGAAAACACTCTAACTCAAATTCCAATGGTCAACATGACCTTCTTAGAAAATAATTTACACTAAATTTATCCTAGACTACCCATAGCCTAGTGTTTCCTAGGTGCTCCTGCACCACCAATGAAAACACATCATAACACCGACAACTAAAATATATGGCCCCATAAAACATTCACAAAAACCATAATAAAATACCTTAATAACATACTGGTAACCTACATACAACAGAAAGGTGTGCCAAAACATATGGCTGAAAGGTGCTCCGGAACATACCATTAGGTAACTGGACCGTAAGACATCAACAAGGAAACGCTGCCCTAACAAGGTACAGTGGGCAAGGAAAGGGAAGTTTGGCCTATGACTACGTCGAGTAACCACCATTGGGGAAGGTACGCTTAGACCTGTGAAGCCAGGTGGAGTCGATACCTGGTACCAGTAACATATACAAAACAAAGTACTTGTGCATATACATATATACATAGCCAAAGCACATACTACATCCTGACTGTAGTTAGCTAACATATATTTATCAATTAGTTGCATCATCATAGCTAATCATGATAACCTTTCACTTAATCAACAATATCTAACCTCATTATTATAACATTTAACATTTAGAATATCAATTCCAAATCAAAATACTATCTTACCAAGTTGAAGTTAGAGAGGTGTTACATCCTCCCTCCCTAAGATTTGACTTACTCGTGGAAGTCATGTAAACTCAATATGCAGCCATGTCACACATTAGTACCCAAAACATAATAATCAACATTAAACGATTGTACTTCCTTCCAGGGATGAGAAATATAATATACATCATTTACCTTTCTAAGAACCATTATCAATATATTGACATATGCCTTACTCATAAAATCTCAACATGAAACAAAATAGTATGGTTAATCCTACTAACATCACATGTGCCACAATCCTCATCATATGCATTTATTTTTTTAAATCCACATTCATCCAAGGATAGGTTAAGATACACATTAATTCCACTAAGCATAGGATAAAGAAGATGCATAAGCACTCAATTCTTTCCAGAACACCATAATTTGCAACAATATTTGTTTTCCAAACACTTCCAATCTCATGCATGAGAACATCTTTGACATCATTTTTCAACCAAAATATAATAATTTACACTTTCTAAAGCACAATAAGCCAACTTTTGAACTTTTCATATGAATCCATATCCAAGATGAAACATGCATTTATACACACATACATACTTACATCACTGGGAATCACATCACAAGGCTACACAAGGGTCCATCTAGACACCGGTAAGTAGCATACTAATCCATGATACATAATCCATGAACCAAGAGCCAATATCCATCTCACATAATCCATACCTCACACTCAGTGGTTTGATGGTGTTAGGTCACACACACATGGTGAGACCATCCAAACAAGACCACAATGACCTATCTCTTGTTGAATAAGGTGGTTAGCCTCCAAGAAATAGTCATCACACATAGGTGGGTAGTGGGTCCTAGCTATGAAACAGTCTCACATACTCCCATCCTCAAGGTTCCCTACATCTACTTCCTTGTATACACTCAATCAAGTCTAGCTCTCCCATTCTCGATGAGGAATCACATTACAACGCAAGACTAGAATTTGAAAACAATAGATGGAAAATTAGTTTAGCCACTGTAGACACTTAAAATATACTAATTGACATTGTGCATCTGATCTTGACTTATTAACATTGTTTCTATATGATTAAATTCATCAATATTTGTCTCTTAATTAAATAAATCATTTTATCTGATTAAGTCGATTCCTTCTGTTAATTAAATCAATCCATTTGATCTAATTGTCCCTATTTAATTAAATAATCAATTTATTTGATTAAATCTCTAAATTATGTCCATTAAATTAAATAAATTAAAACCTTATTTGATTTAATCTAACACGATCCCTTTTAATTAAATAAATCAAAACCTTTATTTAATTAGCCTCTTATCATATTCCTCTCTTATTTGATTTAAATAAATCCATAAATTTGAGTCAAACAAGGTCACATCATCTAATCTCCTATTAAATTAATTAACCCTTGATTAATTTAATCTCATCTCATGTCACATCCTCTAGATAATGCAAGTTGCACATGAAAATAGATTTAATTCATTTATTAAATCTCTATTTTCCTCACAAGGCATCTTTTGGAATATTCTCTCAATTTGAATTCAAAAATTCCAAGTCAACATGTACATCCAACAAGGAAATAACTTCATCTTACATGTTCTTTGCCTTGAGCCAAGTGGCATTTATTGCATTTTCCCTTCCCTCTTGCATGTCAATTCAACAAATTTGAATTTCAAATATTGGTATTTATTGGCACAAACCCCAAATCTTGCACATGCATCATCCATTCATAGCTTGACAAATGGCACCATATCATTGGATGAATGTTAGTCCCACATTGCTCAAATTTGGGAATTCATCCACCTTGAAATCCTATAAATAAGGGGCTCATGTCCTCATTTCATCGTCCACAATCCAAGAAAAGTTACCATGCTCAAATATCTCTTGAATTTTATCCATTATCATTGAGTCATAGCTAGGTTTTGCAGATTTTTAGCTTGGAGTTCTCATCTTTCACCAAAGTGGATCAATATCATCTTCAACATATCAAGATTTCATCATAGGAATTGGGAAAGGGCAAATTTTCACATCAGATTGGCACCAATTCCTCCATGGGATCATGAGTTTGCATATTCAAATTAGGATTCAAGCTATCTCATTGTTTTTATTTGGTTCTTCATTATTTTCTTTCCTATTTTGAGTTTGTAAATGGATTTCATGGGGAATCCTTGTTTTAGCTTGCACTTCCTTGTTTAACTTGTTTACTCATGTTTTTTTGTAGGTACTAGGAAAAGGGTTCACACATTTGGCGCTAGAAGGAGGGCTTGATATCATTACTTCTAACTTTTTTCTTGAAATTTCTTCATTTTTCTTGACACACAAGAAATTCGAACACGGGCTCGTCAGCGTCGTTGTTTTGGCACCATGGGCTCGTCCGCGTCGCTATATGGCACCGCTTGAAACACAAACTGCACTGCTGGACTCGTCCCACCAATATTTTGGAATTTTAAACTCCGCCGCTGGACTCGCCAACCTGTAAACAATTTAAAAAAATATTAAACAGTGACGCTAGACACAAACTCCGATGCTAGGCAAAAATTGCGACGCAATTGAGCTCTTTGTCTCGACACAGAGCGTCGTTGACTGGTAAGCGGCATTGTGAGGGCACCGCTGGGAGAACAAACTGTGACGCCTTCATGAGTTGCGACGCTGGGAGACAATAAAAGGGAAAATTTAATTTTTTAGCACATGCTTTTGATTTATGATTAATTTATGTTCTGTTTTCTGGTTTTCAACTTCTTCATTTTCTAGAATCTAACTGGTTTTTCTCACTTGTAGGTTGGAAATCTAAGACAAAGGGAAGGAAGGAGCATGACAATGGTATTTTGTCAAATAAAAGTGTTTTTAAACACTTTTGTGTTTGTTTAACACTTTTTTAAGAGTTTTTCATCTTCTTCTTTCTTAGGACACTAATCTTCCTTTGGGTTTAAAAATAATTCTTTTTTGTTTATTTCTTGCAAAAGGGCTAAAATGAACTTTAGGATCACAACTTACTAGATTTCATTTATGGGATTAACAAATTCAACAAAATGTCTTTCACTTATGATTTGATGCTCTAAAACGAACTCACATTTTGCTTTGTGGATCTAAAAAGAACAAGTGTAGCTTTTTTTTCATGAGGGCTTACTTAGACTAAAGCCATTGAAAAAGGACGTATGCACTTGTCTCGCGCTTTATAGCGATCTTGAGAATCAGAAGGCCTTTTTCATGACTTTGGGATAAGACAAAGTAATCACCTCCACACTTCGATTTGGGCTTAAAATTGAACAACATATTGTGTGAGTGTGAGTGGGGGCATTGTTGCATATATTCTCTCTCTTTGTTGCCAACAAGGATTGATCGAGATACGAATAGTGTTCTTCATTCGCTTTTGTTTATCCTAGAGGGCCTGCCTTGGGGAAAAAGTACTCACCCAAGGGAACGACTCAACCGGTAACACTCTAAAGCCAAGAGTATTTCCAACCAGGATATAAATGTTGATATTGGAAGAAACACCAATATCACGTGGTTTATTATAACAAGATGGATCTGAAAGGGGACTCTTGTTGTATGGGTCAATCTCCACGAACAGAAAGTCCTTACTAAAACCCATGTGCTAGAATTTGCGAAAATCCTTTAATCTATTTGTTGGTGCAAGAATGGTCGTTCTAAAGCCACCCCACACTTTTATGGTCTTCTAGTAGAAATGGAAAGCATGCCATGGGAGTTTCATGGGTGTTGATGCTTGGCTACCCTGTATAAGTGAGTGTCGTGGAGGGGAGCTAGTGGGGTCAAGCATCTAACCATTCACTAGAGATAAGCGTAGCTAGACTTGTCCAAGTGGGAATCCAACAAATATTGTCTTACACATCCATAGGATTGTACTTATTCTTGGGTTACAAAATGCGTTGTTTGATCGAAAACATCTAAAAAAAAACACTTAACATCATCCAAATTTCAAACCCTTTTTTAGGACAAATACGATTGACTCAATCCATATGTTATTGCTTTCCCTTGGGATTCACATCCTTAGAGGTTTCTAAACATTGGATTATATCTCAATTTATCTTCTTAAGTAAAAAATAGGAAACCCTTGTCTTAAGTTCATTAAATTTCTACGTAACATATCTTGTGGGGTTTGAAGAAATTAAGACATTGGACATCTTAGTTTGAAAACCTAATTGAAGAAAGTTTTTTTGGTAAAATAAATACATTAAGCAAAGCTAAGCAAAATGAACTTTCATATTTTTTGAAGACTCATAATCCCAAAGCTAAGATCATTGGTTGGAAATCCAAAAATGAATGTTCAAATGAAATCATTTCTTGGTTACAAAGGTCATTAGGAAGCATTTGCATGCTCTTCAATACCTAGGTCTAGGAAAACAAAGTGTACCTTTTTAGGTTCATCTTAGGATCAAAACATATCAAAATCTCTTTTTCATCCATCCTCCAAAACATCAAAACAACATCATCTCACAAATCACCTTATGGAAAATCTTGAAATCATCCTTAAATACTAGGATTTTGTGGTAAAATCAAAATCATCAAAATCATTGAGACTAAATCCTTGAAAACATTATCAAAATCACCTTTGGCTGGGCATGTGTAGATGCATCATTTTGCATATACTTAGTCAAAGTTATCAAAATCATCTTGTCTAGATTAGTGTATGTAGATGAATCCTTCTTCATATGCTTAGTGAAACAATCATCTTGTTTGAAAAGGTGTGGGTAGATGCATCCTTCTCCTCACACATATTCAAAATCATCATCCTTTGAACAAAGCTATCCATTAGATCATCATACAACATCTTAGGGTCTTTTTGTTCAAAAATCCAAATTAAAATTAAAATCAAAATCAAGGACAAAATCTCAAATCCAAAATCCAAAATCAAAATCAAAATCCACAAGTCCTAGGAGCCTATTATCTCATTCAAGATTTATCAAAATCCAAAACATCCATATCATCCATCCCTGACATCATCATCATATCATCACCTTTGATCCTCAAGGCATCCTAAAAAACTTTATACTTTGGGACATAAAATAAAGATTGATTCAAAGAATCAAGAGATTCATCTCCCATATCCTTGAAGATTGATCCTTGTTTTATGGTGCTAACTAGAACTCAATACAAGAAGAGTATGGAAACCAACAAAGAAAATCCCACTTCAAGTGATCTTAGCCAAACAAACACATAAATGAATCCAGCTGAATCAAGCAATCCATTGACCCTCTCATCATCACAAAATCCGCAAGAAGAAAACCAAGGGGGGGACCTTACCTTTGGAATATCCCGTAAGGAAATGACGGAAATGCTCTAAAATCTGGACAACCATAGAATCATCAACATCATGATGAGACTTAACCCTTCATTGTACATGCTTGAACTAGAAAAACAAGGGGCCAAGTTTCCTTCGGATTTTGACATAAGTACCATAGTGGAGACATCATTTCCTCCAATCTCATCCACCATTCCCATCTCATCCACACCCCCATCTCTAAACGTCATGCAAAACATTCTGCAAATCACAACATCATTTTCTCCAACACAACCCAATGTTAATAAGGGAAGTGCATTTCTCAATGCACTTCAAACACACCCCCTTTTTAATAATCAAAATGTGGACGCAAACACCACATTGGAAAAAAACATACCCGAAAACCCATTACACAAAAATGTTCCTCTCACATTCCATCACGATCCATCATCATCATTTTTTCACACAACTCCTCAAACACCACCTTCACGAACACTATTTCAAATCCACCACCACCAACTTTCACCACATCAAGCCAATACAATGCAACATTGTAAGCTGCTTTCCAAAGAGGATACCAACAAGTTCAAAAAAAAAAATCCATACAACAAGCCGCTCAAGCCACACAAGCTTCCCAAGCTGCACAAGCTGCATTGCAAACACAACAAGTGCAACAAGCCCAAGCTTTGCTGCAACAAAAACAACAACAAGCCACTCAAGCCACCCAAGCCGCACAAGCATTGCAAGCACAAAGGGCTGCTCAAGCACAACTTCTATTGCAGCAACAAGCAACACAAGCATAAGTCACACAAGTGCAAGCTCAATATCAAGCACAACAAGCACAATCACAAGCACAACTTCTTGCACAAGCAATGCAAGTGCAAGCATATCAACAAGCATTAAAGCAATATCAAGAGCATCAAGAAGTAGTAGAATTGGCAGCCCAACAACAAGCATTATGGGAACAATAGCAAGCACAACAACAAGCGTTGTTGGAACAACAACAAGCGCAAGAACAAGCACAAATCCTACGACAGCAACAACAAGATCAACAAGTGTTGTTCATACAAAATAAAGTAGAAGCCTATTTTGCCCGCCAGAACATACAGATACCATCAAATAATGTACTGACCAACCCATCCATCCAACCAGCAATTGAAACACCCCAAAACAATTTCATCCCACCCCCTGATCCGCAAAATGATGTGATGACACAACTCAGGTTGCTCTCACAACAAGTGCTCAACCTTCAATCAGGGCGAACCACCAAGACACCAAGCAACTTGTGTCCCTATCCATTTAATAGGAGCCTAGAGATGAAACCATTCCCCAAGGGATTTGAGATCCCTAAATTTGAATAATATCGAGGGATGGGAAACCCTAAAGATCACATTAGGGAATTCTAGGTTCATTGCATGGAAGTCACATATGACGATACTTATCTAATGCGGCTATTTCCTAGAAGCTTGGCAAGCCCTGCTATATAATGGTTCTCTTGCTTACCTTCAGGCATTAGAAAATTCCAAGAAATTAGGGATGAATTCATTAGGAACTACGCATGTAACATTGCAATGGATGTCAGTCTCGAAGAACTATAGGCTCTAAAACAAGGAAAGAATGAATCTTTTGCTTCATTCCTTCAATGATGGTGATCCAAGGCCAATCAAAGCAAGTGGACCATGCCAGAAGAACAACAAGTTTGCACCATCATAGCCAACCTTGAAGGCCGCTTGGCATTTCATCTCAAGGTTCAGGGCATCACCACATATGATCAACTGATTTCCAAGGCACTTAGCATTGAAAGAGCCCTTGTGACCTAACCCACAGAATCAACATCATACCATGAACAACAAAAAAATTGCTCATCATCCAATTACAATGATAAACCTTGCACGTGGGAAAGAAATAAAATGTTACTAATGGTGGTGTCGTAGATGCCAGGGTGATCATTAGTGGTCCTCACCAAAACACACCCACACAACAAATCCAAACACAACACCAAAACACTCATCACACAGCATACCAACCCAATAACAATCCAACCATCAATAACCTCAATGATCAAAGAGGACCACCCCAATGCAAAAGTTATCCAAAATGAAAATACACCATTTTGGGGGAACCACTTGAGGACATAATGAAAAAGTTGATCGACGAAAAAATCATCAAGCCTCCAACATTCGAGAATTACCAAGAACCCGATGTCAAACCTCCTTGGTATAACGAGAATCAACTTTGCAAATTTTACAAAATCAAAGGCCACACCACAAATAGTTGCATGAGACTCAAAAACATCATCCAAGATCTCATCAATAAGAAAATCATAAACGTGGAACAACCTACGGGAAATCAGGATCTTAAAATATATATGAATCTGATGTCAAACCATGGCAACAAAGGGAATAACAAGGATAAAGGTAAAGGCAATGTAAATCATGTCTATGAATCTGTCATTGCCTCACTAAATGAAGATTGCATGGTCATCACCATCAAGTGCGCCCATGCCAAAGAATGTGGAGTCACCACAAGAGGTGGAAAAGTCACCATCACAGGATCATCCCAACCAAATAGAGTCCCTACATCTAGATTTGTTCCTAATGGCTACAATGTCCTAGATCAACTCAAAATAACACTAGAACACATCTCCATCATGGAGTTGTTAAAAATCTCATCTGTGCTAAAAGTATCCTTGAGGAAGCATTAGCCTCATCTACCATCCCCGCAGATCTCGATGCGGACCAATTCCAAGCTATGGTCAGAAATATCATAACGTCTAATATCCTTACTTTCTCTGACCAAGATTTCCCCACCCAACCATCTCACAACTGTGCACTTCACTTGGAAGCCATTGTAAACAAGAGCAAAATCAAAAGGGTCTTGGTGGATGGAGGTTCAGGTTTGAACATCTATTCTCTCAGCCTCATCAAGCAGTTGAAAATATCAGAAGATTCCATCGACAAAGGAAAGGGCATCACAATAAGAGCATATGATGACCAAGAAAGAGTGTCTCATGGCACGATTAAAATCCCTATTCAAGTATGGCCAACGCTCATGGAAACCACCTGTCAAGTCTTGGACCTCGACTTGCCATATAATATCCTCCTGGGATGCCCTTGGATCCATGTGATGAAAGCAGTAGCATCAACCTTCCACCAATGTGTGAAATTTACACATAACGGAAAAGAGGTCACCATCCATGGAGATCCTGAACTATTTTCATACTGCAAAAAGCTTGAAGCCAATTATTACAAAATCCCCCAAGTGCCAAAGAACGATGAGGGCCCATCCACACCATACATCGATCTCGCCACTCTCGTGTCCACTTCTGCGACAGAGACACCTGCCATCCCCACCATCCCCACCATCTCTAATATCAAGCTCATCATCCAGGAGGATGGTTGTGGAAGCTACAAGCTCCCTAACAATTCTTTTGTAATAGGAGAGTTACCACAATCTCCTAGATCATGAGGACGCCCACAAGGAAATCAAGCTTCCACATCACAAACTTATCCTAAAGACTATCCCGAATTCACAAGCTGGGGATACCTTGGTCAAGAGTTTATTGAAGAAAATCCATCTCACATGTTGTATTGATATGAAAGATCGAAACTTGAATTACCAATGGATGAGACAAGAAAGGGCCTACAAATTATGCTCGCAATGGGCTACGATAGAAATCAAAGACTAGGACAAAATGACAACGGGATCATAATACCTATCATGCCGAAGACGCGACCCATAATAAATCTTGGCCTTGGATGTACCCCTCTGAGTATAACCATACGTGGCCAAAGTCCTCCAGTTAGAACGGTTAATATTTCTTCTCAAACAATACTAGCAAAAGTACGCTCACCAATATCCACAGGTAGAGACATACACAACTTTATAACTGAGGCTTATATTAGTAGCGATGATAAGGACCCCTTATCCAATCTACCTAGGTTATTTGAGGACACCACCCAGTGTATGATTAGCACCATCTCCTTTGAACTAGACCAACAAAATCATGAGATCTGTTTAGTATATCCCCAACTGATCGACTATGACGAACGAGGACCACCAGTTCTTGATACATTCGAAAATGATGAGGCACTCTTAGAATTCATGGGATTAAGGGATAATGTTCCAGATGGAGATCACAAGGTAGGGTTTATAATGGAGTTGGACACACATGCCTATTACATGGAAATAATTGAATCATTCAGTCGCAAAAGTGAGAAACTAAGAATCATATCTAAGTCCTTGAGTGAAAACCACATTGTGGTACTCTCTGACAAGACAAAAGTAAAAAGAAAGGATGTATCCAACGGTGAAAACCTCCCTGAGGCACCCGAGGATGAAGGATTCAATCTTCCTTTAAGAGCTATTCATCAGGAGAAGTCAGTAGTCTTAGCCAAAAAATGCAATCCTATCAACCTAGGAACAGAGGAGACCCCACATATCACATTCTATGCAGAATCACTATTATCAGAAGAGCAAGAACTCCTAGCAGCATTCCTAAAGGAAAGACAAATAAACTTAGCATGGAGTTATGCTGACATGCCAAAAATTGATCTAGAGACTGTGGTTCATCACTTAGTTATCTATCTAGAAGCAAAACCTTTTAGACAAAAGCTTTGAAAAATTCATCCTCAAATCGCTTTGTTAGTCAAAATGGAGCTCAAAAAGCTATTAGATGTAGGATTCATCCGACCAATAGACTATCCAGAATGGGTATCAAACTTGGTACTTGTTTCAAAGCCTGATGGAGCCATCAAAATCTGTATGAACTTTAGAGATTTGAACAAAGCATGTCCCAAGGATGATTTCCCACTTCCCAACATTGACATGATAGTAGACATGATGGCATGGCATGAGATGCTATCACTAATGGACATATTTTCAAGATACAACCATATCATGATAGAAAAAGAAGATCAACATAAGATGGCTTTCACTTGTCCATGTGGGACCTACTACTGGAACATGATGCCATTTAGCCTAAAGAATGCAGGAGCAACCTATCAAAGGGCCATGGCATTAATATTCCATGACATGATTCATAAAATAGTCGAGGACTATGTCGACGACATCCTAGCAAAATCTAGAAAAATACAAGATCATATAGCAACCATAAGCATTATCTTTGACAGACTGGAGGAATACAAAGTCAGACTAAATCCCAAGAAGTGTGTCTTTGGTGTACAATTAGGTAAATTGCTAGGATACATAGTGTCCATGAGGGGTATCGAGGTAGATTCAAAAAAAGTGAAATCAATCCTCGAGATGGAAGCACCAAAGAAATTAAAACAACTAAGAGGTCTCCAAGGCATACTTCAATCCATCTGACGATTCATTGCACAACTAATAGACAAGCAGAACCCATATTCTCACCTACTCCACAAGGGGGTAGCATACAAATGGGACACAAATGTGAAGAGGCATTTAAAAAAATCAAGGAATATCTACTGACACCACTAGTTTTAATGCCACCCATCCCAAGAAAGCCATTGATCTTATATGTGTTAGCAACAGCAATAGCCCTTGGAGCTCTCCTAGCTCAGCATGATGAAAACAAAATGGAGAGGGCCATCTACTATATCAGTAGGACAATTGTCAATCACGAGCTAAATTACTCATTCATCAAGAAAGCTTGCCTCGCAGTAGTGTTTGCATCCCAAAAAATTTAGACATTACATGTTGGCACACAAGATAAAGCTCATTACCAAAATGGACCCCCTGAAGTATCTCCTATCAAAGGCAATGCTCACAGGAAGAATGGAAAAATGGGTAATGATATTAACAGAGTATGACATCGAGTATGTAGAGTGGAAAGCCATTAAAGGACAAGTTATTGCAGATCAACTAGCAGAAGCACCCATTTATTTTGAGAACCCTCTTGTATTAGAATTCCCAGATGAATCCATTTTTAACCTCAACGTAACTGACCATTGGAAACTATACTTTGATGGTTCACACACACAACATGGATCAGGATTTGGTGTCTTCTTCATCACCCCACAAGGGGATTGCATACTGAAGTCATACAAATTGGAATTTCCTTGCACCAACAACATAGCGAAATACAAGGCTTTGACTATAGGTCTCAGGATAGTAGTGCAATGGAATATCATAGCTCTCAAAGTCTACAGAGACTCTTAGTTGATCATAAATCAGGTCAATAATGAATATTAGACTAAGAATGATAAGATCACTCCATACAAGATATTGGTGGAGACTCTAAAGGAATCCTTCATTGACATAACATTTGAGCAGATTCCAAGAACCAACAACAGAGCAGTAGATGCCATGGCTACAATTGGGTCTCTATTAGACATCCCCCATAACGTGCCGAAATATGAATTTCTAATTGAGTAGCTTCTCGTCCCCACATTCGAGGTACCAGAATCAGAATATGTGTGTGAAATCATTGGTCCTGGCAATCCTTGGTATCATGACATCTATACATATCTTCGAATAGGAGTCATACCCGCTGACCTACCATCGAGCCTAAAACGAACCTTTGTCAAAAAAGCATCCAGATTTATGATCCTAGGTGATACCTTATACTGTAGAAGCATAGAAGGTACCTTGCGATGTTGCTTAAATGTTGAGGAGGCATTAACTACTTTAACTGAGGTACACAATGGTATTTGTGGTTCACACTCGAGTGGAATGACGATAGCCAAGAAACTGCTGAGGATGGGGTATTATTGGCCCACAATGGAAAAAGAAGCACGTGATCATGCTAAAAGATGTCTACAATGTCAGCAACATGGGGACCTCATCCATGCTCCAGCTCAAGAGCTTCACCCCATCATCACACCATGGCCCTTTTCACAGTGGGGACTCGATCTCATTGGCAAAATCACACCCACCTCATCCAATGGCCACAAGTTCATCATAACTACAACTGATTACTTCAAAAAGTGGGTAGAGGCCATACCCATGACGTATATCACTAGGAAGCAGATCTCAAAATTTATCCTAAACTATCTCATCTGTTGTTATGGTGTCCCACAAGCCATTATCTTAGATAATGGGACACCATTCAAGAACCAGGAGGTTTGCGACTTGTGCGAGAAATTCAAAATCCAGCATCGCTTCTCCACCCCATACTATCCCCAAGGCAACGGCCAAGTAGTAGCCACGAACAAAACCATCCTCAAAATCCTTAAGAAAATAGTCAATGACGCAGGTTGTGACTGGTATCTGCAACTTAATACTGCCCTCTGGGCTTATCGAACCAACATCTGCACACCCATTGGTGCCACCCCCCTCTCCTTGGTCTATGGATCAGAAGTTGTACTCCCCATTGAGATCAAGCTCCCATCCCTCAGAATATCATTACAAAACCTCATCACTAATGAGGACTATCGAGTGTCAAGATTAAATGAGCTAGAGCTACTAGATGAGAGATGCATAAATGCTTTAAATCATTTGCAAGTCTATCAAAATAGACTCAAATAGAGCTACAACAAGAAAATCATAAGCAGGACTTTCCAAGTCCGAGAACTGGTCTTAAAAGAAAATCAGAAGAATGTCCCAAACCAAAGCAACAAAGGCAAGTTCGAACCTAATTGGTTAGGACCTTTCGTCATCATAGCAAGTTATAAATCATGGGCATATCAGTTATCAACACCTGAAGGGGAACCTCTGCAGGAGCCCATGAATAGCTCTCATCTCAAAAAGTTTTATGCCTAATTCTTTCAAGGTATAGAACCAAAAAATCTAAAAAATAAAAAATGTCCTAAAAAAATGGTTACTTTGGCAAAACACGGCAAACAGGCATCTTGGTAACAACAAAAAAAGAAAAAAAGAAAAAAAGAAAAAAAAATCCAAAATGGATCAAAAATAGTAAAGAGAAAAATCATCCTCTAGTGAAAACCATTTCGGTGGCACTTTGGGAAAGTACCTCAGTGAAAACTTGGCAAAAAGGCACCTTGCGTAAATAAGCACTTTCCATCCACCAGGATCTTTATGGCTTGATCTACATCATCCATCCATTTTGCTTCCATCATTCATCGCATTCAGGTCTTCATCCATCACTCATCCACTCGCATCCACACCATAGCTTGGTCATGTGTTCGTATCATGATCCCTCCTAGTACTACTCGGTCCATCCTTAAGGTTAGTTTGTCCTGCCTTTATCGGAGTAGTCTATTGCATCACACTAGGGGCATGTTCTTATTAGATCAGATTCATATAAATTCTTAAAGTCCTAAAATCAAAAAATCCAAAAACATCATAACATCATAAAATCCAAAAAAACATGAAAACATATCAAAATCCAAAAACAGGTCAAAAAATTAGTCAAAAAATCTAAAACAAGGTCGTCTTGTTGAACTACATCATCTTTGAGCTTGAACGTAGGCAAGGTTGATCTTTGATCATCCCCCGAGACATTTAGGTCAGTCCTATAGGAGTCTGTCATAATAAGCTAACATCTCATCATGTATATCGTCATCTGTAAATCAGTCAAGTCATTAGTCGAACTACGTGGTCTCTGCGTATATAACGTAGGAAAGGATAGTTTTTTGACCAACTCTCGAGACCCCTAGGATAGGTCTTTAGGTTAGTCTCTTGGTCAAAATCTCAAGAAAATCCCAAAAACATTGGAAAATAAAAAAATAAAAACATTTGTAAAACCTCGAAAAATACCAAAAATAGCCTCAAAACATTGCAAAACATCAAAAACATCAAAAAATTTGAAAAATCCATCTGCCTCATCTCGCTTGCACCTGCAATAATCACCATACATAATAAACTAATTTCCATCCTCAATCTTTGACAAGATAATCAGAAACAAGTCTAGTAGATTAAAAGTGAAAACTCAAAAATGTCAAGTCTAAAGTCTAAGTCAGTGCGTAAGCAAGTTGGTTATCTCTTCATATTGGTAACTCATCATCTGAATTGGTCCCATATCAATCATCCCTTAGAACACTTTGGGTAAAAAAAATGATGTGCCGCCATCCACTAACATGTCCTAGGATGAATCCTTCCTACAATGGGCATTATCTTTTGGCAGTAAGTTTTGGTTATCGTCCTTAGAA
The DNA here is from genome assembly GCA_007258455.2 of Sequoia sempervirens. Lineage (NCBI taxonomy): Eukaryota > Viridiplantae > Streptophyta > Pinopsida > Cupressales > Cupressaceae > Sequoia > Sequoia sempervirens. The sequence goes on along the minus strand of VDFB02029682.1, from coordinate 40,959 downwards.
AACACATCCTCTTTCCATTAGCAATATTGAAGAGCATCAGGTTGTTTGTTTACATGGTCTTTATCTTTTGGCTTATCTTATTTGTGCACATTCCAAGGATGTCTCAATGATATCCCAAAATAGAGGATTTAGAGAAATAGGAATGGGGCGATGACTGTTATCTTTTGTTTGCTATGCTTGTTGGACGTTCTTGTAGTATAACCTCGGAAAATACTTGCTTTGTTAGGTATGTATGGAAGAGGTCTAGGGAAACTTGTTGACTATTACTGGGATAGGTTTACCTTTCCATGTTTTGGTCTGAGGTGTCTGAATCTTTTGAAATACATCCTAGGAAGGTTTCCATATGTCAAGTGTGAACAAGAATACTCCTATCTGATTGTCAAGTCAAAGTCCATCACACTAGGTACAACGCCATCCTAGTTTTCTATACCTTGATGCATCGTACCACGTGTGTTATCAAACATAAGAAAATATGGCCCTTTGAAAATCCCAATTCTTCAGCACATAATCATCATCATCACCATCATCATCATCATCTGCATTTGCATCATCTTGTGTCTTGTTGAAATGACTTCTTTTGTTCTTATTAACCACACTAACAAGACAGTGGATTATCATCACCATCATCGCCGTCAATCCCGCATCCACAAATCATTAGCATATTTCATAAGCATGTCATATAGGAAGCATACACATTGCATAAGCATATCATATAGGAAGCATATGCATTGCATAAGAATATCATATAGGAAACATACACATTGCATTTTAAAAAAAAATAGTTTATAATAAACATTCTTCATAAATAGGTGATCCATGTCATTGCATTTCACCCATTACATTGCATCTCATGGCATTATATCGATCATCGCATAAACATTCATTTGCATTTCACAACCATTTCATATTCCATCTAAATCATCACATAGCATCTATAAAAGCATTCCATAATCATTTTTGCATAATCATAAGCAATAGGTATATAAGAATTTAATTCATTAGGCATACATACTTTCATAACATAAATAACATCATATCATCACATTATGTTCACATTACGCATCAACATATCACTTTGCATTTTCATATCATTGCATCACATACATCATCATTTAGGATAATAACACTTGTTATTCTAAGTATCTCATAAAACCATTTCATTTGCACCATATCACGACCATCGCATCATATCACATCCATCTATAAGTCATCTCATATATAAGCATATTCCACACATCATTGCATATAGCATAGATCATATCATTTTACATTGGCATAAAATAAACCATCACATAGTTAACATCATTGCACACCATATCATAGGTGAGCATAATATAGATCTGTTAGTCATAATCATTGCATAAACATCATTAGAAATAAATGCATCCATAGGACATCACTGCAAAGCATATAGAAATAAAATATCCATGCATAAAGGAGAACACAGTACATCGCATCAAAATCGGCTCATATATATCATATCATCATGTCACTGTCATAGTACAAAGAATAAATTGAATCACTGTAGATATATGTCAATCAGTACAAAGTGCCCATTGGGCTATAAAAAATGAGCCCATAAGGTACAAAAAGTTTGTATCATCTGGATCAAGCTCGATCTCTATGAATCATGCCCTCACCCCTCTCACTGTGACCCGCTGGTGGTCTCTGGTTGGCCCGCTCTAAGTACTCGGGGACCCGATTTACTCTAGGTACGATGTCATGGTAAGCCTAACGGTAGTACTCTATCGCTCAGATAACATCTCTGTAAGATCGTATTGGCACTATACCCTGGGAGGAGGAGGCTATCATACTCTCGATCTGCTATCTGCGGCCTAGCTCTATGGCCACCTGTAGCTTTGCAGCTTGTCTCTGCTGCATAGCTTGATCCCTCTCTACTCTTCTTTGCTCTCTCTCAGCCCACGCCTGGTCTCTCTCCGCTGTTAGTGCCTGAACTTGGGCCTGTAGCTGTGCAATCAGTGCATCCCAACCGTCTTCCTGTCCCTGTGGTTGTACCTGTGGCTGCACATGAACCTAATCCTCACCCTAAGCTCATGGTGGTGGGACTGGTGGATCCTGCATATGGACATCCCCGTGACCTGGTGGGACTGGGGGCACCAATGGTGGATCCTGTCAAATCTCGACCCTCGGTCCTCACCCTCGTCCTTGTCCTCTCCCTCTACTTCTGACTCTGCGCACCTCTAGATCCTCGCCTGGAATAGTCAACCGAAGAGGAGGTCTGAACCAATCCCTGTAGGCCTGAGTGGTCCCTGGATCTGCCAAGCCCTAATCATAAGCCCACGGTGGGGCTACCAACTGCTTGAAGCTATCAACTGCCTTGAAGGTAAGAATACCGTGACCCCATGACACCTGTGTCATGTTGCATGCAAAGACGGCTATGTAGTCATCATCAGGCCGATCCTGCGGCTCTCCGAACTGACATTGCACGCACCCGAGCAGGTACCTCTCAATCACCGTGTGCTCTTGCCCCTGCATATATCAATCCTGGTGGCAGTAAAAGAGTTGAGCAACATCATCGGCCCATCTGGCCCGACCAAGGTATGGACGCCAAGTAAAGACAAGCATCTCATCTAGGACCCTCCTTCAGTAGGGGATCCCATGCTCGCCAGTGTGTGTAAAAGACACACCGCCTCTGTATAGTGCCACGAGGGCATCCTCTGCCCCCATCAGAATTGGAACGACCCATGGATGTAGCACATAAAAGTGCTCCCATGCCCAAACATGAAGAAGTGTCACTCCACCTCCCAACACTCTGCCATCCACGTATACGTACTCGTGAAGGTCCCTGTAAAGTGAAGCTAGAAGGACAGGCCCCCATGCAAAGCAAACTGGCTTGTCTTAGACCATCTGCTCCAAGCAGTAACCCTAGCAAGGACTGAAATATCGCCCTCATCGGTCTAGGGCAACCAAACCTGAAATGATCGCTACAATTTCCCAATGGAAGGGAGGTGCTATAACCCTGTACCACTTGAGCTCAATTTGTCCCTCACAGTAGATAATGTCATGTGTGATGAGGACTCTAATGCAGGACTCGTGTCCCTCCCCCATATTATAGATCACCCGTTGGCCATGAATAGGAAACCTTAGAATTCACCAAACGTCCTCCAAGGTGATGGTCACCTCGCCAGTGGGAAGATGAAATGATGATGTCTCACTGTGCCACCTCTCGGCTAGTACTAACAACATCGCTAGGTGGGTGTGCACTAGCACAACGTATGCAACATTCCATAATCCTACAACTCCTAGTTGATCCTAGTCTCTGTCTCTTAGGTCCCGTAAGACGCTCGCCAAATCTCATGACCGGTGCTCCTGAGAGTAGAGCTCCCTCGACCCATCCTGCATCAAGGAAAGTCATTGTGTTAAAATTTTTGAAAAATTCCTAGTTGAATGCTCCAAGCTCGTCTCTAGTGGTGCAGTTTGTGAAAGTGTCATAGTTTGATTTTACTCAAACTCTGACGCTCGAGCCCAAAAAGAGAAAAAATGCACCACCGCGGTGCACTTTCCCGTCCAGCATTCCAGTTTGCATGAAAAGGGTGCCGCTGCGGCACACTTTTCCCAAACCAGCCCGCCGAGCCTAAGCCAAGCATCAGAGTTTTTAAACTCCTAACTACATCGCTGCAGCGCAAAATGGCCTTGCACGGCGCAGTTTAAATGCCAAGCGGCGCTATATAGCACCATTGGAGGCGAGCTCACCTTTTAAAGCAATAATTAATGCATTAAATGAAAAGACAAAGCTTCAGTAAGGGTCACATATCGGTGCCCCGATGCTGGGTGGTCGTTGGTATGTCCGAACTCAGTCTGAAATGTGTATGGGAAGTTGTCGTTACGCCATATCACCAGAGAGTCAGAGCTTGAATCTCAAGTTTGCTAGCGGAGGTGTGTGAAAATGACTTGACAGTGACCCCTCGGGCCCCTTTTAAACCTAAAAATTAGGGTTTTTTAACCCTAAATGGCTGTCCTGCTAGCGTTTTGGACTCCCAAACCTGTTTTTCTCTGTTTGAGGTTTGTTTTTATCATTTTATTGCATTTGGACACGTTTTTAGCCTCCCAGACCCCTTTCAGACCTATCGGGTACCTTGTCACCTTTTTTTTGTGAGATCACCCAAAAAATTAAATTTTTCATCCAATCTCACAAGGGGGCATTATAATGGGATGTTTTCTCCTACCATGCAGCAGTGGGGCAAGTTTCTAAATATAAAAAAAATTTGGCTTTGATCAAGATCGTCTATTCTTTGAACCAATACAATGAGTGCATTGCTTCAAAGAGGGGGAAAATGTAGACACATATAATACACCGATTGACATCAAGCATCTGATCCTGACTTATAAACATTGTTTCTTCCTGAATCATCCCTCGGTCTAACCATTTAATCAAATCCCCCCATCTGATTAAATTCATCAATATTCATCTCTTAATTAAATAAATCATTTTATCTGATTAAGTTGATTCCTTTTGTTGCTAGCATTGGCATGGTGTAATGGTTTATAGGTGGCATTGTTGTTCTTGCCACCAAGGTTCAAGCCCCGTTGGGGTGGTATTATTGAATTGTTGAATCCAGTTCATAGCTCTGGTCAAAAGTGTTTACCCCTTGAATAAAAAAAAGTCAATTCCTTTTGTTAATTAAATCAATCCATCTGATCTAATTATCCCTATTTAATTAAATAATCAATTTATTTGATTAAATCTCTAAATTTTGTCCATTAAATTAAATAAATTAAAACCTTATTTGATTTACTCTAACACCATCCCTTTTAATTAAATAAATCTAAACCTTTATTTAATTAGCCTCTTATCATACTCCTCTCTTATTTGATTTAAATAAATCCATAAATTTGAGTCAAACAAGGTCACATCATCTAATCTCCTGTTAAATTAATTAACCCTTGATTAATTTAATCTTATCCCATCTCACATCCTCTAGATAATTCAAGTTGCACATGAAAATAGATTTAATTAATTTATTAAATCTCTATTTTCCTCACAAGGCATCTTTTGGAATATTCTCTCAATTTGAATTCAAAAATTCCAAGTCAACATGTACATCCAACAAGGCAATAACTTCATCTTACATGTCCTTTGCCTTGAGCCAAGCGATATTTATTGCATTTTCCCTTCCCTTTTGCATGTCATTTCAACAAATTTGAATTTCAAATATTGGCATTTATTGGCACAAACCCCAAATCTTGCACATCCATCATTCATTCATAGCTTGACAAATGGCACCATATCATTGGATGAATGTTAGTCCCACATTTCTCAAATTTGGGCATTCATCCACCTCGAAATCTTATAAATAAGGGGCTCATATCCTCATTTCATCATCCACAATCCAAGCAAAGTTACCATGCTCAAATATCTCTTGAATTTTATCCATTATCGTTGAGTCATAGATAGGTTTTGCAGATTTTTGGCTTGGAGTTCTCATCTTTCACCAAAGTGGATCAATATCATCTTCAACATATCAAGATTTCATCATAGGAATTGGGAAAGGGCCAATTTTCACATCAAATTGGCACCAATTCCCCCATGGGATCACGAGTTTGCATATTCAAATTAGGATTTAAGCTATCTCATTGTTTTTATTTGGTTCTTCATTATTTTCTTTCCTATTTTGAGTTTGTAAATGGATTTCATGGGGAATCCTTGTTTTAGCTTGCAATTCCTTGTTTAAATTGTTTACTCATGTTGTTTTGCAGGTACTAGGAAAAGGGTTTGTACGGCCACCAAAGATCATAAATAATTATCAAATAAATATTAAATTGCAGCAATAAAGCAAGAAATGCATGCAGTTTCAACACTAAATCGTACGTAACCTCGAGGGCTATGTGGAAATAAATTTCACAATCTATGGCTAAACCATCACAAACAAGAAAAATAATTTTTTTCTGGTCCTCACAATCAAAGTGAAAATCATCAATAACCAAAAGAAGATTCATAATCTTTGAAATGGCATAGTACATAACTATGTGGCTAACTAGCCACCAGACGAAGAAGGAGGGAAAAATGTCTGACTATCGGAATAGCCCCTCATGAGTGGCGGAGTGAACACACCAACCACATGGCATGAAGTGTACTCCTCGGCTACACCTCGCATCGCGTCGGCACGCGGCATGGAATCGCCAAGTGGCCCACGCACTGCCTAGTTATTCGCATGGAATGTGCACCTCAGCCACATCCCCAATTATGTCTCAGGGCAGCATGGTCATACGCCATCTAGAGAAGGCACGTACAAGTCAAACACCGCATGGTAGTGTGTCTGTGGCTATGTAGAAGTAGGCATGCGTAGAACACACCTCGCATAGTGATACCTCACGGAAAGGGCACACGCAAGTATTCACCATAGCTAGAGGTATACATGGCTAGGACATACCCATATGCCAACCGACCTAAACACTGTTGAGAGCAAACATGAGTTTCCCTCTAGAACTGAACGAGGCCCAATCATGCTCCTCACATAAATAGGCTACCATAACACAATCGCATAGTGCCCCTTCACATGCCTAAGAATGTGGCATCATCACCAACACTATGTCAGAACATCAGTGTGATGTGGCATCATGTCTATGGCATCATGGCAGAACACATGCAGATATGGAATAAATAGTGCATATATAAGTATATAAATATGGGGCTACTCGAGTCTCACCTCTCATGTGGATGAGGTCGACTCACTAATGTCAGCTCAACATTCCTATAGATGGCCAGGCAATATGAACAAATCAATGCTGCTATACACAAAACTATGGGGATTAGGTTAGCACATATGGATCAAGTACCTTGATCCATCATAAGGGGAAGTAGTGAGTACTTTCCTCAGGAACTGTTGAGCTAAAAATGCTCTGCACCGCTACATGCATACGCTGCACACTCCGCCCTAGGAACTTTGTGGCTACTACTACCCTAGCACAGATTGAGGGGCTAGATAACCAAGAGAAGAGATTCTAAGAAACTAAATTTTAATTACTCTTATTTACATACATAAATTTCAACCACATGTGGGTTGGTCCTCAATCAAGTAACAAATATACAAGTACATAGAATGGTATGGTTAATCCCACACCTTAAATACAACATATCCTCCATGGATGGGTACATTCTCTCACCATCCCATGGGCACACAAATCAAGTATGTGGTATTCACAACACTCAACATGTGCACTAACATAGGATGTTCACATAATAGGGAGTACCTTTTTCCAATTTCCTCATACCAAAATAAACGAATATCCACCTCTAATTATGCAAGATTAATACAATTTTCCAATAACATGTACTCCCAACATCCATACAATACATCATAGTGCTACATGGATTAAATCAGCAATGCCATAATAACTCTCACATTCAAATTCAATTTTATCAGGTGGTAAGTCACTTTACTACACACATATGGTATCCACATTTATTTCCCACACTGCATAGTGCAATATCATTACAATGTTTACTCAACACAAGGTACGCAACATTATCATTTCAACATTCATTTAACCTTTTACATTTGAATCCAGGTACAATAATTTAACATCTACATGATTTCATAAGACTTAACAATAAGTTGTTGACTATAGGCCTCACCAACAAGATGCACCTATTATGCAATTATCATTAACATGCAAATGTTTCACTATTCCCTTTACTAACTTTTAGTTAATACAGGACAATTTTTTTTCTATTCATATCATCCATGTTCCATGATTAAGAATGCAACTTGGGCAGTTAGGTCATTTACCCAAGGTTAGATCTAATAAAACAAATCTTCATAAATGCATAACATTTTCTCATAAGAGACAAGCATACATGGATTTCAATACACCACGCATGGAAAGATAAGCATCTTCATTAAACCAATGAGAAGAGAGAGAGGGGGAGAAAAGGCTTTACAATTTTGAAATAGCCACGAATGCAAACATGGTGTCATCATCATATAAGCACTTCCACAAAAATGTATCAATCATATGAGATCACACAATAATCTTTGTGAACTAACAACATGATCATTCATTTTCTATTACCATATCTACAATCTCAATACAATATAACTTGCGAGAGAAACTCCAAAACGACATAGGGTTAATCGAGCAATCAATTGCACAATGATGCAAAGCACAAGAAGGAATGCACCAAAATATTTGCATGGTGCTGAAAAACAACAAGGCTCAAGAAGAGAATACACACAAAAGGAACTTCTTAGCATCCTCAAGGTCAAACAGACCTTCCAACACATGAACCAAGAAATCAAGCAAGGATAATTTTAGGAGACAAATGTCACCTGCACCCACCAACAAGCTATGGTCCAACATGCCCACCCACAACATAGGATATAGGAAACTAATCAGTCTCAACCTCGGGAGACTCTCAACTAAGGGAATCACTCTAATCCCATAGGGTAAGGCAAGACCTAGGAGGCATCATTCCTCCCCAATGCAAGAAAATGTTAGGAAACTCAACCCTCTAAAACGCCATACTAAGGCACTCAAGGAAGAGGTCAAATGACTATCTTGTCACAACAAGCACTTGGAGCGCACACATCAAACACACTGCAACCACATGAGCTACAACCACACTTAGGAACCACTCAAGGGTAACAACAGTTTAAATAATGAAAGAGCCGCACAAGAAAAGGAGGTCAATTTAAATACACACAGTAGGCTTGAGGGTCTAACTATCCCTCACAAAACATCCCTCAACAGGGCATGCAAGGGGCAGAAACAACTGTAAGGAAAACTAGATGCAGAAATAACTCTCCTAATGTCAAAACCTCAGGGAAGAATGCATATATACTTTTAATTTTTTAATTAGAGTTCAATTAAGATGCACTTTGAAAAAAATATCAAAAACAAAGAATTAGACAAATACAGTTGAACACCAGATTTACGTGGGAAAACCCTTACGGGAGAAAAACCCACCACACCAAGAGAAATCACTTTGTATTATAGTAATGGAGATTACATACAAATGTCAGACTTATCTTTCTAATGTCATACTACAACAACTTTCACTATGATCAACCTTGTACAGGAACCATCATGTTACAGTCTACATAGAATAGAATTCACTTTGATACAATTCAAACTGTTCACACACTTGTTGATCGAACCAACCATCGAACCCTAGAGCATCTGCAACTGCAAACTATATTCATGGCATTCCCTGTCTATCAAACTTCCTCACAGAACTGCCACAATGGACTGCCTTCCAATGGTTCCCATTCGACTTCTCCTATTGGTCAAAAACAAGCCACATAGGATAGTCTCACTTGGTCAGAAGGCTTCAATTTGTGTTGGCATGTCGGTGAGACACTGACCATGTCTCCCCGATGCCACACACAGCTTAGCATCAGATATCGACAAGAGTTTTCCATCAGCATGAGGTTCCACCAAGCTTACAACCGTTGCATCGACTTCAACATAGCTATCAGCAAGACTTACTGCTCACCAAGAGGTTACACCGAGACTTCTTAAGTTACATCGAGCATCGAACAGTCAGCAAGACATTCTGCTATCACCAAGACATCACAACGAATACTTCATGTTATTCCAAAGTGTATCCACCAGTCGGCGAGACTCATCGCTTTCGCCAAGACCTTATACCGAGGTCCTAAGACATACTGAGCCATTAGCATTTCCATCAGCATCCATCTATCGCTAAGACATTCAACTGTCACCAAGAGGTTTCACCGAGATCTCTTAAGTTACTCTAGAGCCATACTACTATCAACAAGACATACCTTTCGCTACGTTACTCCTAATGCTCACAAGTCATACCGAGCACCAAATAATAGTTGGCAAGACTTCCATATCGGTAAGACTTCTTACCAAACACCCTAGACTCCCCCCAAAGACTTCAACAAAACATGCTATTAGAGAGACAACTATATCACTGAGAGATCATAGCAAACATCCAAGACTCTCCCCGCTATCTGATTGAATGGCTTGTCCGCCAGAGGTGTCCACGAGCGGTGAGAGGTTATCTCGAATGAAATGTCACAGCGATAGACTCCAACATGTAACATATTGTTGGTGAGACATATTACTCAATAAAATTTCTCACCGAGCTGCCAAAGGTTATCCCGATGACTCCAATGTATAAGCGTTCAGCGAGACTCCTACAAGGTCATAGCGACCTATACTATTCAACAAGATTCAAGCTACTAGCTGGCCAGACACAAAAGATGTCACACTGACTTGGACCTTTCAGAGGTTTCAGCCTGTGGGATTGAGGAACACATTTCCAACAATCTCCCACTTGAGGAAGATCACACAGGCACCTCCAGAGCACAAGAAAACTTACTAAAAATCATGGGCACTAAGGCCCATTGAACTGGCACACCACGTGAACTTGTCTATGCTCACTGGCTTTGTCAATGCATCTACAACATTCTCCAGAGTATCAACCTTTTCCAAACTGACCTTTCCATCCTCCACCATATCTCGTACAAAGTGGTACTATACATCTATATGTTTCGTCCTGGCATGGAAAGTAGGATTCTTTGCTAGACAAATTGCTCTCTGACTATCACAAAAAATAGTTATTTTCCCTGCATCAAAACCAATGTTAGAACACAAACATTTTAACCAACTGCTTCTTTACAAGCATGAGTAGCTGCCATGTATTCAACCTCTATAGTGGACAAAGTGACTACAGCCTGTCACTTATCCAACTCATTGCACCACCATTCAACATGAAAATGTATCCACTGGTGGACCTCCTACTGTCAATGTCCCCTGCCCAATCAGAATCTACATATCCATGAATGTTGAGAGTCCTCTGTGATTCAACCAAGTTCCCATGGTAACACAAAGAAAAATCTAAAGTCCCCTTCAAATATTTAAACACTCTCTTCACAACATCCCAATGTGTTCTTCCTGGATTAGCCATAAACTGACTAAGAACTTCCATTGCTTGGGCAATGTCTGGCCTTGTACAGACCATTGCATACATGAGACTGCCAACCGCACTAGCATAGGGTACACTGGTCATATCCTCCATCTCAGTTGGAGATTTTGGACAGTCTTCAACAGATAGCTTCATTCCCTGCAAGACTGGAACAACTAGCTACTTGCAATCATTCATGCAAAATCTCTCTAGAACAGTCCTGATATACTTATTTTGACTGAGCCAAAGTTTTCTACTATTTTTGTCCCTAGTTATCTCCATCCCCAGAATATACCTTTCTGCACCAAGATCTTTCATTTCGAACTTAGCAGACAACTGAGACTTAAGATCAAAAATCATTAGCTTACTATTGCCTATGAACAACATATCATCAACATAGAGAGCAATAATAAGCACTTGATCACTTTCAGCTTTGTAATAAACACAATGATCAGATTTTGATCTCACAAATCCCAAAGACAATACAAAAGTATCAAATTTTTGGTACCACATTCTAGGTGACTGCTTTAACCTATACAAAGACTTTTTTAATTTGCAAACTAGTTTCTCTTTACCTTTCTCAACAAAGTGCTCAGGCTAGGACATATAGATTTCTTCTTCAAGATCACCATGAAGAAATGTTGTCTTCACATCCATCTGTTCGACCTCTAAGTCATACGCTGCTACAAGTGACAAAAGAAATCTAATAGATGTCAGCTTAGCTACAGGAGAAAAAATTTCCCCATAATCAATTCCCTCTACCTGGGAATAACCCTTCGCAACCAATCTTGCCTTGTACTTTTCCACACTGCAATCCAGACCAATCTTCTTTTTAAATACCCATCTATAGCCAACAACTTTTCTGCCTTTAGGCAAGGGCACCAAACTCCAAGTTTCATTCTTTTCTAATGATGTCATCTCTTCATTCATGGCTTCCAACCAAGAGTCTAAATCGGACATTTTAAATGCCTCCTTTACATTCCTAGGCTCATCAGTGTTAGAAATTAAAGCATAGGCACAAGTAGAATCTATTAAAGAGAACCCATACCTGTCTGGTTGTTTTCTTTCATGGGTTGACCTCACTTGCTGAGGCTGAGATTCTTCTTCTTTAGAACTTTCAGAACTGCTTGAGCTCTCCTCAGTCTCAGGTATATTTTAAACTTTCAAATCCTCTTTATCTGGTGTAGGAGGAATTCCAACTACATCCTTATTGTTTTTTTACTTTTTCTTTGATTGCAGATCCAAGGTAGAAGGCTTTAGCTCATGAAAGATTACACTTCTGAGCTGTATACAACCTTCTCTGTATCAGGATTCCAAAGCTTGTATCCTTCTATGACAACACTATAGCCAATAAAAACACATTTGACAGCCTTGTTCTCCAATTTAGATCTTTTCACATCCGGAACATGAGCATATGCCTCAGCCAAAAACATGAATGTGTCTTAAAGAGTGCTTCTTACCAGACCACGCTTCTAGAGGTGTTTTCTCAACAAGAGCAGAATTTGGAGAATGATTTATTAGGTAACATGCAGTAGATATAACCTTAGCCCAGAACTTCTCCTCCAAGCCAGCACTACTCAGCATACTTCGTGCTCTCTCCATTACTATCTTATTGAACCTTTCTACAACTCCATTCTGCTGTGGAGTATAAGGTGTAGTCTTATGTCTTTTAATCCCATGGTCTTTACAATACCTCTTGAAATCATTAGAACAAAATTCACTGCCATTATCAGTCCTTAAGCATTTTATTTTTCTACCAGTCTGATTTTCTACAAGGTTCTTAAATTCCTTAAATCGACTGAACACTTCTGATTTACTTTTAAGAAAATATACAAATGCTCTTCTTGAACAATCATCAATGAACGACACATATTATCTTGACTTAGACAAAGAAGGAACATCAATTGGACAAAATACATCAGAATGAATATAATCTAGCAAACTAGAAGATTTATGAGGACTGGAATAAAATGAAACACGGTGATGTTTTCCATATATATAGTGTTCACAAAATTCAAATTCAAGATTACATACTTCAAGCCCCTCAACCAGGTTTTTGTTCTTCAAGGTTTTTAAACCTTTCTCTCCAATGTGGCCTAGCCTATGATGCCAAAGCATAGTCTTCTCTGCTGGAAGTCTTACTTCCATAGAGTTTACATAATTAGGGACATTTCCCTCTTTACCTCCATGTGTAGCTTTCTGTGACTTTACAGAGACACTGTTATATTGAACAGCCTATGCATCTAGCTTGTACAGGGTACCAATTCGAGCACCTCTAGCCAGCACCATTGAACCTCTAGTCATCTTGCAGCCATTTCCAGAGAACATGACTTGTACTCCAATATCATTCAACTTACTGATAGATAGTAGATTTCAAGCCAGACTTGGTATGTGCATAACATCATTTATCCCCTTCACTCTTCCATCAGGGAATTGAATTATGACTCTTCCACGGCCAACAATTTCCAAAGTTGAATCACTTGCCAAGTACACCTTTTCACCATCGTATTCTTCATACTTTGTAAACTAGTCTCTATGAGATGTCATGTGGAAAGATGCTCCGGAATCAATCAGCCAGACATCATCTGATGCCTATGTAGCGAAGGCTGCAATGAAGGAATCTACATCACTATGAGAAGAATCATTGTTGGAAGAATACTTCTTCTTCTTCTTCTTCTTCTCCTCTTTGAAATCCTTTCGGACATGACCAGGTTGCCCATAGTTCTAACACTTCACCTTGGACTTCTTGCCAGGAGACTTTGATCTCCCTTTTGATCTCGATTTGGACTTCTTGTCCTTCTTCTTGCCTTTCTCTTTCAACCTTCCTCTAACAGCAAGGGCCTCCTTCGCCATCTCAGAATATTTCCTTCTCATCTCTTCTGATAACAAAGAACCAACAACATCTTCCATCTTGAAACTAGATGTTGTACTCCCAATAGCCATCACTAGATGATCCCACGAGTCTGGCAAAGAGCACAATAATAGCATATAGTGATCCTCTTCTTCAGTCTTCACACCAATAGATGTTAACTGTGCAAGCAACATGTTAAATGCATTCAAATGATTAGCTACAGACCCTCCTTCCTGCATCCTCAAAGAGTACAGCTTCTTCCTCAGGAACAGTTTATTCACCAAGGACTTCGCTTGATAAATAGATGCCAGTCTCTTCCACAAGGAAGATGTAGTCTTCTCTTCATGCACATTGAGAAGAACGAAGTCTACCAAATAGAGCCTCATCAGCCCCTTATAATTTCTATCTGCAAGGTCCCAATCTTCTTGCTTCATGTCTGTAGGTTTCACTCCAAACACAACAATCCAAAGATCACGATCCACTCAGAGATCCTCCATCTTAAGTTTCCACAACTCAAAATTGCTGCCATTGAAATTCTCTATTTCAATCTTTCCTAATGTGCTAGCCATCTCAATCTGTAATTAGAAATTGAAAAACTTCTATAGGACTCCCACTGAACAGAATTGACACAAAAAACCCAATGTACCCACAAGGATAACACAACTGGCTAGGCTCTGATACCACTTGTAAGGAAAATTAGATGTGGAAACAACTCTCCTAATGTCAAAACCTCAGGGAAGAATGCAAATATACTTTTAATTTTTCAATTATAGTTCAATTAAGATGTACTTTGAACAAAATATCAGAAACAGAGAATTAGACAAATACAGATGAACACTAGATTTATGTGGGAAAACCCTTACACGCGAAAAAACCACCACACCAAGAGAAATCACTTTGTATTATAGTAATGGAGATTACATACAAATGTCAAACTTATCTTTCTTATGTCATACTACAACAGCTTTCACTATGATCAACCTTGTATAGGAACCATCACATTACAGTAATAGAATTCACTCTAATACAATTTGAACTGTTCACACACTTGTTGATCGAACCAACCATCGAACCCTAAAGCATCTACAACTACAAACTATATTCATGGCTTTCCCTATTTGTCAAACTTCCTCACAGAACTATCACAATAGACTGCCTTCCAATGGTTCCCATTCGGCTTCTCCTATTGGTCGACAATGAGCCACATAGCATAGTCTCACTCGGTCAAAAGGCTTCAATCTTTGTTGACATGTCAGTGAGACACTGACCATCTCTCCCCGATGCCACACACAGCTTAGCATCTGATATCACCAAGATTTTTCCATTAGCATGAGGTTCCACCAAGCTTACAACCATTGTGTCGACTTCAACATAGCTATCGGCAAGACTTACCGCTTGCCAAGAAGTTACACCGAGACTTCTTAAGTTACATTGAGCACTGAACAGTGGGCAAGACACTCCACTATTGCTAAGACATCACAACGAATACTTCATGTTATTCCAAAGTGTATCCACCAGTCGACAAGACTCATCACTTTCGCCAAGACCTTATACCAAGGTCCTAAGACATACTGAGCCATTAGCATTTCCATCGGCATCCATCTATCACTAAGACATTCAATTGTCACCAAGAGGTTTCACCGAGATCTCTTAAGTTACTCCGGAGCCATAATACTATCGGCAAGACATACCTTTCACTGAGATGTTACTCTGAATGCTCACAAGTCATACCAAGCACCAAACGACAATCAACAAGACTTCCATATTGGTAAGACTTCTTACCGAACACCCTAGACTCCCCCCGAAGACTTCAACAAAACACGCTTTCGGCGAGACAAATATATCGCTAAGAGCTCATAGCGAACATCCAAGACTCTCCCCGGTATTCGATTGAATGGCCTATCGGCCAAAGGTCTCCATGGGTGGTGAGAGGTTATCCTGAATGAAATGTCACATCAATAGACTCCAACATGTAACATACTGTTAGTGAGACATATTGCTTGATAAGACTTCTCACTGAGCCGCCAAAGGTTATCCCGATGACTCCAATGTATAAGCGTTTGGTGAGACTCCTGCAAGGTCATAGCAACCTATACTGTTCAACAAGATTCAAGCTGCTAGTCAGCCAGACACAAAAGATGTCACACCGACTTGGCCCTTTCAGAGGTTTCAGCCTGTGGGATTGAGGCACACATTTCCAACAACAACACCTGTTGCCATCCACCACACCCAACAAGCCAAGCAAGAATCAACCATAAGCGTTCCACCTCTAACTTTTCCCCTGTATCTACCCTTAGGGGCATCCTAAAGGAAACAAGGAACACATCAAAACAAATCATCACAAAGATGATCTATACACCATACTATGGCATAAACGCTAATAACCAAGACTATGAAAATAATATAACAAGCTCACACCACACACACCAAACACAGTAAAACATTGAAGGCTCAAGTATGTTAGAGCTCCCAGTGTGTGAATATGGGCTCTGATACCAAGATGTAACATCCTGTTGCACAACCCGAAGTGTAAGAGCCAAAAGAGGACAAGATAAATTTTTTTTGATAACATAAAGAATAACTTACACAAAAAGTAGATTACAATACGATATAACAACTAAAAACAAGGCCATGTATGGCCTAATGCATCCCAAGGGAGAGGATTGATCTACCCTCCAACGAAGAAATTGGACAAGAGCAAAAAGATAGCACCAGGGAAAATGCTCTGGAAACTTAGCAGCGCTACTCTGAAACTTGCAGTGCTACTCCGGAACCTTAACAATGTTGCTCCAAAACTTACAACGCTGCTCTAAAACTTGCAGTGCTGCTTAAGAACTTTAACAGCACTACTTCGGAACTAACAGCGCTGCTCTGGAACATTAACAGTGCTGCTCTAGAACTTACAGCACTGCTCCAGAACTTGTAGCACTGCTCCAGAACTTAGGCAACAACAACATAGACCAAAAATTGAAAGCGGCGATGCTCCAGAACTTTTGCAGCTGCAACACAAGACATTAACAAAGGGCAGCGTTACTCTGGAACCTTTGCAACCTATAGCATGAAGGTAAAATATAGCCAAAACTCTGATTTTAGCATGAAAAAATATTGAAGAAAGACTATTATGATCATCAAAATACAAGAAAGTCCGATACCAACACTGAAACTTGTAAATTAAAAGGAAAACATCACAATTCTTCTCATTAATTTTTATGTTCACATCTTTTCTTTCAAGAGAGTACAATATACATAAAAGAATACACATAGATACAAAGGCATAGCTATGAATAAGAAACATCATCTGAATAAGCACGTATGAGGGAAAAGACCTCCAAAACCTGTACGCTAATCCCCAATGGTGGTGACAATGCCTCCCTACCACGTGGACTCAGAAGAGGCCACCCCACCGTGCTCGGAGGTAGTCACAAGGCCCAAGCAGAAAACAAGGCAATCGTAAGATATGGCCAACACTCACATTAGACGCGGAGCAAACATGGAATACACTGCATTAAAAAAATGTCGCAACAAGAAGATGCACATACATTAAAATTTTAGGTACTACTTGCGAATACCAAGGTACGAAGTGCAAGAGTGCAGACAGGGTGAAATGTCATCATGTGTGCTCAAAGGAATGTCACCACATGGAATCAAATACATCTCTCCTACGGATGAGTAAAACTCAACCATGCCCATATCAACGCTCTACAGACAGATAAATCAATGCCCTATAGAAAGATAGGCCTTCCCATTTATCCAAATGAGGAATCCAAAGTAAAATATTAAACAATTAAAAATCCATTGAAATCCATCATACAGACCATGTAAAACAACCAAGCAAACACTGATCTCATACACTCACAACAGATCAAATACATTCCAACATTCACCATTGTCTTCATAAAAGAGAAAAAAATATAATCAATATAAAAATCATTAAATCAACCCATTAAATCACTTCTAAAATAGATAGAATCTATCAAAAGGCAATGGCTCAAAACACAGTTTCAACTGTTGTTCAACGCGTGAGAAAGAGGCATTGAAATATCATAAAAATTAAAAGTGTCTAGATCTAAAATCAGACAACAACCCAATTCAAATTTCAATGTTTCAAAATGGATTCCATATTTAATTTTCAATTTTATGACCCATAATAAGGTGTTGTTCAGAAAATGCCATTTTATGCATGGTTGGGCAAAATCATTAAAAAAAATAAAAGTACCTAGATTAAAAATTAGACGAAGACCCAGTTTAGATTTGGGCGTTTCCAATTGAAATATACCTTTGAATTTTGAGTTTAGGACCAAATGTGAAGCGTTGTACAGAAAAATGTCTTTTTCCAAACTAGGCAAGCAAAAAAACACAAAAAAATAAAAGTGTCGAAATTTCAAATCTGCCAAAGACCCAGTTGAGATCTTGGCATTCCAACATGAAATCCACCCGTAATTTTTGTTTTTTACCAACAGGGTAATGAGCAGAAATTGAAAAACATAGTTTTTCTTACAAAATGGGCAAAAGACAAAAATAATCAGAAAGAGCCCAAAACATATTTCTTTCATAAACCCATTTCAAGTTTGTTGGAGGTCTACAAATTCATTCTCACAAAAACCCTCACACAACAACAAAACCAATTAAAACAAACCAACATCCAACTCCAATCAATACCAAGCAAAGACATAAAGAGTTCCTCAATTTTCATGGGACAAAAATAACCCAGATTAGAAAGGGAAAAATTTTCCTGTCAAGCATCAATGAAGAGCAATAAAAAATTACCTCGAATTTACCCAAAACCAAAATGGAAAATTTTCTCAATGGAAAAGGAACGACCAAGCTCCAAAATCCGACCATAACCAAGAATAGGTAGGCTGATTTCAATAATTTACTACCCACAATTTTCTTCTCATAAAAATTTTACAATCTCACAACTCAATCCCAAGATCATAGGGTTTCTTTCCCATGCAACAACAATTTCCATTATTTTTTTCTCCAAAAAGGATAACTCCCCCAAAAATAAAACCTTCTTCCCTTTTATATTTTCTTCCCAAAAATAATCATTCTCCCCCCAAAACAAAAGAATAAAAATTTATATATCTATTTATCCAAAACAAGGCTGCCCCCTTATTTTATTTTCTGTCCAAAACAAAAATAAAGTCAAATAAGGAATTTTATAAAATTAGCTATTAAAGCTCCCAAATAAGATTAACAAAATCATTAAAATTTCCAAATGAAATATATCATTCTCTTGAATGATCAATAAAATTATTTAAAATATCATATTTAAAATCTCATGGGTAAAACCATTCCAACTCTCAATTCAATTAAACATAATGAAATACCATGAAAAGATGCCAATGAAAACATGTCATAACACCGACAACCAAAATATATGGCCCTATAACACATTCACAAAAACCATAAAAAAATACCTTAATAACATATTGGTAACCTACATACAAAAGAAAGGTGCGCCGGAACTTGTGGCTGAAAGGTGCTCAGGAACATATGGCAGAAAGGTGCTCTAGAACATACCGTTAGGTAACCGGATGGTAAGACATCAACAAGGAAACACTACCCTAACAGGGCACGGTGGGAAAGGAAAGGGAAATTTGGCCTGTGACTACCTCAAGTAACCACCATCTGGGAAGGTACGCTCAAACGTGTGAAGCCAGGTGGAGTCGGTACCTGGTACCTATAACATACACACAACAGACTACCTGTGCATATACATATATACATAGTCGAAGCACATACTACATCCTGACTATAGTTAGCTAACATATATTTATCAATTAGTTGCATCATCATAGCTAATCATGATAACCTTTCACTTAATCAACAATATCTAACCTCATTATTATAAAATATAACATTTAGAATATCAATTCCAAATCAAAATACTATCTTACTAGGCTGAAGTTAGAGAGGTGTTGCATTCTCCCTCCCTAATATTTGACTTACTCGTGGAAGTAATGTAAACTCAATATGCAGCCATATCACACATTTGTACTCAAAATATAATAATCATTCATTAAATGATTGTACTTCATTCCAAGGATGAGAAAGATAATATACAACATTCACCTTTCTAAGAACCATTATCAATATATTGACATATTCCTTACTCATGAAATCTCAACTTGAAACAAAATAGTATGGTTAATCTTACTAACATCACATGTGCCACAATACTCATCATATGCATTTATTTTTAACATCCACATTCATCCAAGGATAGGTTAAGATACACATTAATTCCACTAAGCATAAGATAAAGAAGATGCATAAGCACTCAATTGTTTCCAGAACACCATAATTTGCAACAATATTTTTTTTCCAAACACTTCCAATCTCATGCATGAGAACATCTTTGACATCATTTTCAACCAAAATATAACAATTTACACTTTCTAAATCATAATAAGCCAACTTTTGAACTTTTCATATGAATCCATATCCAAGATGAAACATGCATTTATACACACATACATACTTACATCATTGGGAATCACATCACAAGGCTACACAAGGGTCCATCTGGACACCAGTAAGCAGCATAATAATCCATGAACCAAGAGCCAATATCCATCTCACATAATCCATACCTCACACTCAATGGTTTGATGGTGTTAAATCACACACACATGGTGAGACCATCCAAACAAGACCACAATGACCTATCTCTTGTTGAATAAGGTGGTTAGCTTCCAAGAGATGGTCATCACACATAGGTGGGTAGTGGGTCCTAGCTGTGAAACAGCCTCACATACCCCCATCCTCAAGTTTCCCTGCGTCTACTTCCTCGTATACACTCAATCGAGTCTGGATCTCCTATTCTCGATGAGGAATCACATTACAATGCAAGACCAACATTTCAAAACAACAGATGGAAAATTAGTTTAACCACCAAAGATCATAAATAATTATCAAATAAAGATTCAATTGCAGCAATAAAGAAAAAAATGTGTGCAATCTCAACACTAAATCAAATGTAACCTCGAGGGCTACATGGAAAGAAATTTCACAATTTGTGGCTAAACCATCACAAACAAGAAAAATAAAATTTCGCCGGTCCTCACAAAGTGAAAATCATCAATAACCAAAAGAAGATTCACAATCTTTCAAATGCAATGGTACATAACTATGTGGCTAACTAGCCACCAGATGAGGAAGAAGGGAACAATGTATGACTATCATAATAGCCCCTCATGTGTGGCAGAGTGAACACACCAACCACATGGCATGAAGTGTACTCCTCGGCTACACCTCGCATCACGTCATCACGTGGCATGGAATTGCCAAGTGGCCCACACACTGCCTAGTTATTTGCATGGAATGTGCACCTCAGCCACATCCCCAATTGCATCTCAGTGCAGCATGGTCATACACCATCCAGAAAAGGCACGTACTAGTTGTACACAGCATGGTAGTGTGTTTGTGGCTCTGTGGAAGTAGGCACATGTAGAACACACCCCGCATAGCGATACCTTGTGGAAAGGTCACACACAAGTATTCGCCATAGCTAGAGGTATACATGGCTAGGACATACCCATATGCCAACCGACCTAAACAATGTCAAGAGCAAACATGAGTGTCCCTCTACAAGTGAACGAGGCCCCATCATGCTCATCACACAAGTAGGCTACCATAACACAATCGCATAGTGCCCCTTCATGTGCCTAAGCATGTGGCATCATCACCAACACTATGTCAGAACATCAGTGTGGTGTGGCATCATGTCTATGGCATCATGGTAGAACACATGCAGATATGGAATACATAGTGCATATATAAGTATATAAATATGGGGCTACTCGAGTCTCACCTGTCATGTGGATGAAGTCAACTCACTAATGTCAGCTCAAAGTTCCTACGGATGGCTAGGAAATATGCACAAATCAATCCTGCTATAAAAAAAACTGTGGGGTTTAGGTTAGTACATATGGATCAAGTACCTTGATCCACCATAAGGGGAAGTAGTGAGTACTTTCATCAGGAACGGTTGAGCTAAAAATGTTCTGCACCACTACATGTGTAAGCTACACACTCTGCCCTAGGAACTTTGTGGCTGCTACTACCCCAGCACAGATTGAGGGGCTAGATAACCAAGAGAAGAGATTCTAAGAAACTAAATTTTAATTACTCTTATTTACATACATAAATTTCAACCACATGTGGGTTGGCCCTCAATCGGGTAACAAACATACAAGTACATAGAATGGTATGGTTAATCCCACACCCCAAATACAACATATCCTCCATGGATGGGTACACAGTCTCACCATCCCATGGGCACACAAATCAAGTACGTGGTATTCACAACACTCAACATGTGCACTAACACAGGATGTTCACATAATAGGGAGTACCTTTTTTGAATTTGCTAATACCAAAATAAACCTTTATCCACCTCTAATTATGCAAGATTAATACAATTTTCCAATAACATGTACTCCCAACATCCATACAGTACATCATAGTGCTACATGGAGTAAATCAGCAATGGCATAATAACTCTCACATTCAATTCAATTTTATGAGGTGGTAAGTCACCTTACTACACACATATGGTATCCACATTTATTTCCCACACTGCATAGTGCAATATCATTACAATGTTTACTCAACACAAGGTATACAACATTATCATTTCAACATTCATTTAACCTTTTACATTTGAATCCAGGTACAATAATTTAACATCTACATGATTTCATAAGACTTAACAATACAGTTGGGGACTATAGGCCTCACCAACAAGATGCACCTATTATGCAATTATCATTAACATGCAAATGCTTCACTATTCCCTTTGCTAACTTTTAGTTAATACAAAACAATTTTTTTTCTATTCATATCATCCATGTTCGATGATTAAGAATGCAACTTGGGGAGTTATGTCCTTTACCCAAGGTTAGATCTAATAAAAAAAATCTTCATAAATGCATAACATTTTCTCATAAGAGACAAGCATACATGGATTTCAATACACCACACATTGAAAGATAAGCATCTTCATTAAACCAATGAGAACAGAGAGAGGGAGAGAAAGGGATTTACAACTTTGAAATAGCCACGAATGCAAACATGGTGTCATCATCATATAAGCACTTCCACAAAAAATGTATCAATAATATGAGATCACACAATAATCTTTATGAACTAACAACATGATCATTCATTTTCTATTACCATATCTACAATCTCAATACAATATAACTTGCGAGAGAAACTCCAAAACCACATATGGTTAATCAATCAATCACTTGCACAATGATGCAAAGCACAAGAAGGAATGCACTAAAATATTTGCATGGTGCTGAAAAACAATAAGGCTCAAGAAGAGAATACACACAAAAGGAACTTCTTAGCACCCTCAAGGTCAAACAGACCTTCCAACACATGAACCAAGAAATCAAGCAAGGATAATTTTAGGCAACACATGTCACCTACACCCACCAACAAGCTATGGTCCAACATGCCCACCCGCAACACAGGATATAGGAAAGTAATCAATCTCAACCTCGGGAGACTCTCAACCTCGGGAATCACTCTGATCGTGTAGGGTAAGGCAAGACCTAGGAGGCATCATTCCTCCCCAATGCAAGACAAGGTTAGGAAACTCAACCCTCTAAAACACCATATTAAGGCACTCAAGGTATGGCCTAATGCAGCCCAAGGGAGAGGATTGATCTTCCGTCCAAAGAAGAAACCGAAGAAGAGAAAAAAGATAGCACCAGGGAAAATGCTTTAGAACCTTAGCAGTGTTGCTCTGGAACTTGCAATGCTACTCCAGAACCTTAATAGCGCTGCTCCGGAACTTACAGTGCTGCTCTGGAACTTGGAGTGCTACTCTGGAACCTTAACAATGCTGCTCTGGAACATTAACAACGCTGCTCCAGAACCTTAATAGTGCTACTCTAGAACTTGCAGCGCTGCTCCGGAACTTGCAGCACTGCTCCAAAACTTAGGCAGCAACAACATAGACCAAAAATTGAACATGGCAATGCTTTGAAACTTTTGCAACCATAACACAAGACATTAACAAAGGGTGGTGTTGTTTCAGAACCTTTGCAGCCTATAGCATGAAGGTAAAATACAACCAAAACTCTAATTTTAGCATGGAAAAATATTGAAGAAAGACCATTATGATCATCAAAATACAAGCAAGTCCAATACCAACACCAGAACTCATAAATTAAAAGGAAAACATCACAATTCTTCTCATTAACTTTTATGTTCACATCTTTTCTTTCAAGACAGTACAATATACATAAAAGAATACACATAGATACAAAGGCATAGCCATGAATAAGAAACATCATCTAAATAAGCAAGTACGAGGGAAAACACCTCCAACTGATGCTCCAAAACTTGTACGCTGGACCCCAATGGTGGTGGTAATGCCTCCCTACCATGTGGACTCAAAAGAGGTGACCCCACCATGCTCAGAGGTAGTCACAAGGCCCAAGCACAAAACAAGGCAAGGGTAACATATGGCCAACACTCATATCAGACACAGAGCAACATGGAATACACTACATTAAGCCAATGTCACAACAAGAAGATGCACATACATTAACATATCAGGTACTACTCACGACTACCAAGGTATGAAGTGCAAGAGTGTAGATAGGGTGAAATTTCGTCATTTGTGCTTGAAGGAATGGCACCACATGGAATTAAATACATCTCTCCTACGGATGAGTAAAACTCAACCATGCCCGTATCAACTCCCTACAGATGGATAACTCAACACCCTGCAGATGGATAGGCCTTCCCATTTATCCAAATGAGGAATCCAAAGGCAAATATGAAACAATGAAAAAGGCATTGAAATCCAGCATACAGACCATGTAAAACAGCCAAGCAAACACTAATCTCATACACTCACAACAGATCAAATACATTCTAACATTCACCGTTGACTTCATCAAAGAGAAAAACATATAATCAGTATAAACCTCATTAAATCATCCCATTAAATCACTTCTAAAATAGATAGAATCTATCAAAAGGCAGTGGCTCAAAACATAGTTTCAATTGTTGTTCAACGCATGAGAAAGAGGCATGGAAATATCATAAAAATAAAAAGTGTCCAAATCTAAAAACGGACAACAACCCAGTTCAAATTTCAATGTTTCAAAGGGTAAGTGCACCAAGATGGTTCCCAAAAAAGGGGCTTAAGTGGCCACTTCTTTTCTGAAATCAGGAAATACTGACCTTGGATGTGAAATTGAGGATAGCTACACTCAAAATTTTTGGATGGAACAAAAACAAGGACCGTAGTGCTCCGAGTCTACTTTCTAAACTACTAATTTATTTTGAAAATGGTTGAGATTAAGGGGTTCAAAAGAGGGACACACACAAATTGTGTTGTTTCTGTCAGAAAAACATAACATAGCAACTCTTGTGTGACCCGAGCACAGTGGACTTTTTTGTAGTATTTTTAAAATCACTCTGGTCAGAAGTTAGATGATATTATGTAGTAAGGACTGGATATTTTCTGATAATTTTTTAATGAATATTTGATTTTTTATTAATTTTCTAAGTGGGCACTTCCTAAAAAGAATAATTTTGGCCGTGCTCCCCCTAAATTTTTTTGAAACTAATATATTTTTTAAAAAATTTATTTTTTTTAAATTGTAGAATGGAGTCTAGTTTCTAAAAATGTAATTTATTTCAAATTTCAATGAACGGTTAATTTATAGCAAAAAAAATACCAAACACTACTTTTTGAAGAAAAATGGACATACAAACAAAAGAAATTATGGATGAAAAGCTTAACATTGTTAGAAAGTGAAAAAAATTACATCGTTGGAAAGCTAATAAAGAACCTAACATTACCCATGTGTTTGATTTTCTTGATATTGAACTAGATGCAATCTTGATGGTGAGCACGAACACGATTATGTGAAAATTTGTTGAATTTGGAAAAAACACATCTCTGGTCTTTGGGAATGCCCTCCAAGCCTTTGGGATGGTATTCCAAGGCAAAACCAAAGCAAATTTACAAAGAAAAAAATAACGCGAACGCGTTATAACGCGAACGCGTTATTTGTTAATTTGGCCACAAAAGTGCGACCATTTCGGTGCACTTACCCCAAAATGGATTCCTATTTAATTTTCAATTTTATGGCCCATAATAAGGTTTTGTTTAGAAAAATGCCATTTTATGCATGGCTGGGCAAAATCATAACAAAAATGAAAGTGCCCAGATTAAAAATTGGGCGAAGACCTAGTTTAGATTTGGGCATTTCCAGTTGAAATCCACCTTTGAATTTTGAGTTTAGGACAAAATGTGAAGTGTTGTACAAAAAAAATGTCTTTTTCCAAACTAGGCAAGCAAAAAAATGTAGAAAAATAAAAGTGCCCAAATTTCAAATCCGCCAAAGACCCAGTTGAGATCTTGGCGTTCAAACATGAAATCCACCCTCAATTTTTGTTTTTTACCAACAAGGTAATGAGCAAAAATTGAAAAACACATTTTTTCTTCCAAAATGGGCAAAACACAAAAACAATCAGAAAGAGCCCAAAACAGATTTCTTTCATAAACCCATTTCAAGTTTGCTGGAGGTCTACAAATTCATTCTCATAAAAACCCTCACACAGCAACAAAACCAATTAAAACAAACCAACATCCAACTCCAATCAATACCAAGCAAAGACATAAAGAGTTCCTCAATTTTCATGGGACAAAAATAACCCAGATTAGAAAGGGAAAAATTTTCCAGTCAAGCATCAATGAAGAGCAACAAAAAATTACCTCAAATTTCCCCAAAACTGAAATGATGAATTTTCTCAATGGAGAAGGAATGACCAAGCTCCAAAATCTGACCATAAGCAAGAATAGGCAGGCTGATTTCAATAATTTACTGCCCACAATTTTCTTCTCATAAAACTTTTATAATCTCACAACTCAATCCCAAGATCATAGGGTTTCTTTCCCATGCAACAACAATTTCCATTATTTTTTTCTCCAAAAAGGATAACTCCCCCAAAAATAAAACCTTCTTCCCTTTTATATTTTCTTCCCAAAAAGGATCAATCTCCCGCCAAAACAAAAGAATAAAAATTTATATATCTTTTTATCCAAAACAAGGCAGCCCCCTTATTTTATTTTCTGTCCAAAACAAAAATAAAGTCAAATAAGGCATTTTATAAAATTAGATATTAAAGCTCCCAAATAAGATTAACAAAATCATTAAAATTTCCAAATGAAATATATCATTCTCTCGAATGATCAACAAAATTATTTAAAATCTCATGGGTAAAACCATTCCAACTCTCAATTCAATTAAACACAATGAAATACCATGAAAAGATGCCAATGAAAACACGTCATAACACTGACAACCAAAAAATATGGCCCCATAACACATTCACAAAAACCATAACAAAATACCTCAATAACATACTGGTAACCTACATACAATAGAAAGGTGCACCGGAACTTACTGCTGAAAGGTGCTCTGAAACATACGGCTAAAAGGTGCTCCAGAACATACCATTAGGTAACCAGACGGTAAGACATCAACAAGGAAACAATTCCCTAACAGGGTACAGTTGGCAAGGAAATGGAAATTTGGCATGTGACTACCTCAAGTAACCACCATCAGGGAAGGTACGCTCAGGCCTGTGAAGCCAGGTGGAGTCAGTACCAGGTACCTATAACATACACACAACAGAGTACCTGTGCATATACACATACATATCCGGAGCACATACTACATCCTGACTATAGTTAGCTAATATATATTTATCAATTAGTTGCATCATCATAGCTAATCATGATAACCTTTCACTTAATCAATAGTATCTAACCTCATTATTATAACATTTAACATTTAGAATATCAATTCCAAATCAAAATACTATCTTACCAGGTTGAAGTTAGAGAGGTGTTACATAGTGTCTATTTTCCATTTTGAGCAGTGCTACAATAAAGAAGAAACTCGACTGATTTAATGGGTGTACACAAATAGGACACTAGTAATTGTTGCGAATTAGATCTATGTATCATATGGTTGAAAGTTCTAAAATTAAAAATTAAAAAAAAAAATCATCTAAACCATTTATGGGTAAATCCTGCAAGCATCACATCTCTAAGACTACCTCTCTTGAAGCGTTCTATCAATGATTTATTTGTAAGTCTGTTCTTGACCATTTGGTATGCATGTTTATCATTGTACAAAATTTAGCTCTTATTGATTGCTTTTGTAGGAAAGTTTCTTTAAGCCTCTTCATCAGATCACTTTGTGCATGTTTGTAGACCTTGAAAACCATTTTTCTTTTAGGAATGCTACCAAAACGTCCATGTTTACCTAGGTAATGTAATATTAAATAGATTTCCTTAACATTTTTAACACATGACTATTCACTATTACAAACCCCTATCGTCGCATTCGTGTATTCCAATCATGCCTTCACATTTTGCATGCATATTTACTAGAGTGGTTGCAACTATAATATCTGACCAAATCCTCGTATCCTTTATGTTGTGGTAGATATAATGCTTGATTCGAAAACAAATCTTGTTTGGCACAGGTTGTGGCAATACTGGAAAAATTTGTAGAACCTAAAGTGACGCCTAGCAATTATATTTTTCGTTGAGAGTATCGTATTCATTTTTTTTATATCCTACAACCATGG
Organism: Sequoia sempervirens; assembly: GCA_007258455.2. Lineage (NCBI taxonomy): Eukaryota > Viridiplantae > Streptophyta > Pinopsida > Cupressales > Cupressaceae > Sequoia > Sequoia sempervirens. Next base: position 12,568 of record VDFB02029682.1, on the reverse strand, counting down.
CATCTCATGGGTCTTTTTCCTTCCCTATGCATTTTATCAAACAAATCCTATGCCCTATCTGTACTTCCACATTTTGTAGTAAGATTCCAATGCCTTTGAGCCATTAGTGTGGACGAGTTCCTTCATTTCCTAGTATAAATTGATGTACCCTTGTGTTTCACAAATCCATTTCATTTAACCTAGTTTTTCTTCCTACTCGTGCATTTGTGTTGTGTTTATGTCTATAATTTCCTCATTTGACATGTTTATCAGACCATATGAACATAATGTCAATACTCATAGAAATTTTTATATGATATTGTCTTGTTTGAGGTTGGTCAACTCTGCATAATAATCTTTCTCCTTACCTAGAATGGAGTTGTATTGGTATTGTTGAGCCTCTTTTATATTAAAGGTAAGTGGTGTTTAGTTTAAATAGAAATATATGAAAGAATATTGATATATAATATAATATAATAGTAATATTGAACTTCCAATATATTGTGAATGAGTATATATATCACATTTATTTTGTTATGATAAGCTTTTAGATTGTAGTGATTGGTTGTCATATATTGCAAGTGTATGTTCGATTGAAATAATATTAAATAAAATGGGTTATTCATTAATCGTTAGTAATGCTTCAAGTACTCTTTATATTCTTCATTTGATGTCTCACCTTTGTGAAAATTCTCTCGTAAAATTAACGTTAAAGCTGATTGTTTGTGTCTTATTATATGATCTTATTTTCACTCTTTATCATGTTGTTTTCATTTTATGAGTTATCATTAAGGTTTTCTTAATTATCATTTTGGAATGTAATTATCCTCATCAATGAATACTTGTTCTTTACAAAATTCTTGTGTTGATTTTTGTCCCAAATATTATAATAGAGGTCCTAGAGATAAACATTTCTTCTTTTATATTTTTAATATCATTGTTTTGTTATCTCGTTTCATAGTGTGGAGTAGTGTTAATGGGTTGTGAATGGAATTGATACCAAGACATCTTTTTAACCTAATGTTATATTCCCTTTGTTTTTCAACCAAATGTTTGGTGGTTGAATTCATTGTGTCGAACTAGGATTCCTCTACACTGCACGTACATAGGCAAGGCTGTCATAGATGAGACCCCGAGGAATTAGGTCTGGCCCCTTAGGTTCCCCTATTTCTTTCTTGAAAGCATACATATTATGAGTGGATCTTTTGTTGCGATTGAAATTTTGAAATTTCTATTATGAAATTCATGTGGGTTTGTGGTTGAAATTTTTTAGGCATTACATGTACGAATATTCATGATTTGAATAAAGAATCTTGAAAAGATGACTTTCCCCTTCCTAATATCAACATGATAGTAGATTCAACTACAGGACATGCTTTTTTGTCATTAATGGATGGATTTTCTGGGTACAATTAAATATTTATCAACCCTCAAGATCAATACAAAACAACATTTACAACTGTTTGGTGGATATTTTGTTGTGTCATGATTCCTTTTGGGTTGAAGAATGGAGGCACAACATATCAACAAGCTATGAAATTAATATTTCATGATTACATACATAAAATTTTGGAAGATTATGTTGATGATATTCTAGCCAAATCTTTCACTAGACAACACAATGCAAATATCCTTTGGAAAATCTTTGAGAAAATGCAAAAATAAAACATGAGATTGAATCCGAAAAAGTGTTTCTTTGGTGTGGATAGTGGAAATTTTTTAGGCTTTATCATATCTCACAGAGGCATCAAGGTGGACATGAAGAAAATTGATGCTATAGTTAACATTCCACCTCCTAGAAACATCTCTCAATTGCATACCTTACAAGGAATAATTCAAGTTATTTGTCATTTTGTAGCATCCTTAGCAGATCAAATGCTACAATTTACACATCTCCTTAAGAAAGATGTGCACTTTGATTGGAATGAGGATTGTAAATAGAAATTTTATATTTTGAAGGATTATCTCACTACTCCACATATTTTAAAACCCACTATGCAAAAAAAGTCATTCACCCTTTACACAATGACATCAGCCCATGCTCTTGCAACATTGTTGGATCAACAAGATGAAAATAGTAAAGAGAATCATGTTTGTTACATTAGCCAAACTTTGCATGATTATGAGAAATGATACACAATGATAGAAAAATAATGTTTGGCTCTTGTATTTGCTACAAGTAAGTGAAAATAGGAAAATAAGGGTCTCTCTTTCGCTTCTAGGGTTTTGGACCTAAAAAGAGAGGTTATTTCGTTACTCTTGACTCAAGAAAAAACCCTTGAGATTTCAATGCAAAGAGATTAAAATCTAGCAAAGGGTTGTCTTAGGGGCTGAATGAGATCTAATGAGGGGTTCACCACCAAGTGTAAACTTGAAAAATATAATGAAATGGAAAACATAGTGTGAAATGCAAACTAACTCTAAATGACCTAAGAAAGTGAACAAAACAACACAAAAAACTATAAAATAGAAAGTGTGCACTTGGAAATTGGTAGAGGTTTGAATGAAGACTAGATATTCTGCTAATCTAAAAAAAATGGCCTACTAGGACTCATTCACCATTCTGGGTGAATCAATCCCTGATCTAGATTTTTGCATAGGAACATGTTTCTTGGAAAAGGGTATTTGAAATTGCAAAAATCTCAAAATTGATCAAAAATGGGACTCATTCGCCAATCCTAGAAAATGAGTTCATTTAGGGTTTTCTAAAACTTGGAGACCTAAATCTTGTCTTTAATGTCCGTTCTTCATGTTCCTCTTGATTTTCAGATTAGAAACTACCAATTTCGGGCTTGGAGGTGACTTTTGTGAAGATGATGACCTAGCAAGTGGGGATACAACTCCAACAACTTTGTATCCTAATCTTCAATGATCTTCAAGTCTTCAAAGCACCTAGATTTGCAATCACACAAGGAAAGAGAGAGAAAATGTTTATTGGTAGGGAATAGGGGTTTTCCTTGGTCAAACCCGTTTTAGGTAATTAAAACAAAATGATGAAATAAAATAATGAAGTATGAACATGAAGTAAAGAAATTAGAACCTTTCCAATGATGGATCTTGAGTTGTTGTAACAATTGATGAAGAATCTTGCTCTTAAATGCCTTAGAAATGATCTTGAAAGCTATCTTGATGACCTTGTGAAGACTTAGAGTACTTAACTCTTGAGTTCTTGATTTGATAACATGAAGGTATGATGTTAGTTGGATGAAATGAGGATTTGAAAGCTTTCTTATATAGGAAATCCACTCACATGACCGTTAATTTGATCCCTAAGGCCAACATTGAAGAAATTTGAATTAAAAACCCACTTTTCCCACTCAAATCCTTAAAAATAGGCCAAATGGGACTCATTCACCATCCTAAGTGAATTAATCCCACCTGGATGGGAATCATTCATCCAAGGTTCCAAATGGGTCCCACATGGGCTATTTTTCATGCTAAAGTGTCGGGGAGTGAAGAACTTAAGTTTTATGTTGATTTTGTCAGGTTTTTGATTAAATTATTCCTTAAGATGCATAATATGGGGTCATAGGGGCCTATTAATGATGATGTAAAGGTCATTAGTGCAATAGTTCCCAAGATTCAATGTGAAAGTGTAAATAAATACATTTTACAACACTAAATTAAGGAAAAATTGGGTCTATTTAGATTAGAAGGGCCCTAAATCCCATGTGAATGTGTAGAACACATTACAACACTAGATTAGGTTCACTTGATTTACAAGCCTCCTCTTGATGGTCAAAAGTAACACAATAACATTAAAACATAATATTTCTACTCTACTTCTCCTGAAAAGGATAAATGATCTAAAACCACCAATCTTCCAAGGTCTCTGTAGTTGGTTCTCAACTATGTTGTTATTATTTAGTGGTCCATGTGACCATAATGTTCAAGGGACCTGCTGGTAAATGAGTACAAACTAGATAATACAAACTAATCTAATATTTTGGGGGGTATAAATAAATGACAAAAGATAGAAAAAGTCTTAGGAAAACAACATGTGAACATAGATTTCTTTTAATTTAAACATGCAAACTTCATAATGAGTGCTTTCTTCACCAACTAAAACCATAGGAAAACACAATCTATAGAATAATCCATACCATTGCATCCATTCATAGTGAAAATTTAAAGCATACAACCATTCATCATCACTTTTTTTAAACCTTTTTTAATAACAAAATATCACAAGCTCATCACCCAAATTAATAGATCAACAAATATAGAGAAATATCATCCACAAATAATGTAACAAAAATGATTCTTCAAATTCATAGTCTTCTATTTATTTTCATCAAATAAGAAACACTTATGCGCAACAAAATCCACTAGCATATGAATGACCATTGTTTATCAACATCATCGTTAATCTAACAAAATTTTGAAATAGAACTAATCAAATTAAAGTTGTAAAAAGTGTTTGGGTATCTCTACATAAAAAATTGTAAAAACAATAAACTGTATCTAATCTCTCTTTAGGTAGCCAATCTAACTTCAATTAGCCAACCTTTATAATGAGGAGAGAATTCTAAAATATAGAAAAAATTAGCATTAATTCCTCCTACAAAAATTAAGATCCACAATCTGGGGCCCAGATCCACAATTATAGAGACACCTAGTTAACTCCAAGTGTTTGTCTTTGCTAAAATTTTTGGAGCTAAAAAATTTATGCCACCTTCTTCTTCAATCAAAATTCAAACTACAAGTCCCAACTCGGTCCTTTGTTGATCATTAAGCATTATCCCTGACTTACCAACCCTGATCCATAGTCATCTACCTACTCAAAAGTACCATGAAAGTATTGTTGTCCAAAAAGATAAATGAAAAAATTTCTCACTTATCATCCTCGTGAGAAGCCCTATGATACTCATCATAATTGTAGAAAAATTGCTTCAATGTATCATCATTAGGTCCATCAACCCAATCAGCTTTAAACTTTGAATCTTCAAATTTCTTCTCCACTATAGCAACAATTTCTCTCTCTTGACCAATGTTTATGACTACCCACCACATGTCAGATCTAATGTCTAGTAGCCTATCCATGAGTGTCAACTCAGTAGTATCTCCTTCCTTCATTAGTTTAGCAACTATTTCCTCCCAAGCATCTTTTATTACCCCTAATGATTCAAGTCTCTAATCTAGAGGTAAACTTTTATTAATAAGTTTTGAAATAATATCTTCAAAGATGTTTGCATGTTCCCATATTTCATGAATGCCCTTAAGCATTGCTATTCTTTGTTCAATGATATTCTATGTTTTGACAGTAGACACATTAGTAGACTCTAAAATATATTCAAGGTCTTCATCACCCAAAATCTGTGACTGGACCAATTCTTCATCTGAAATTTTGGAAACCGCCTTCAACTTTCCCAAGTACTACTTGAGCTTCTCTTCCTCTTCTTACCATTTTCTTATAGATTCTTCTATTTTTTTAACCAGTTTAGAGCCTGCAATATATTGTTTAAAATATTCATCCATATGCTCATCCATGTCAGATTTAAAAGCATTAAACCACTTATCAAACCATGTGGCCTTCTTTTTCATTTCACTCAAACCATCCACTTCTTTTTAGCTCATAAAAATAGGGATCTTTGATGGTGTAGGATGCTAAGGAGTGGATGAAATTAATTCCTTTAGAAAATTCTTCATATTTCCTACTTCTGCCTTAAGCTCATCTTTGGCTTGCTTATCTTTAATTAAGCTTGACTTGGTAGTGTTGGAAACAATATCTATCAGGTTTATTTGTTGACTCCTAGTATGATTCCCTAGATTAATAGTGCTTATCTGATAATCCTCATGCTACAATTCTCTATCATCTTTATTAGCAACATTGGTAGCAATTTTTTCTATTAAATCTCCCTCAACTGTCAACTTTGTTGAATGCACAACATGAGGTTTTTACATTGACTTCACTTTATCTATTTTTGCTCTCATCTCATCCCACATCATTGGTTGAGCTTGCACTTGCTACCTCTTCTCTAAATTCAATTTGATCCAAGTGGGTGCAGCTAGATGAGTGGTTACTTGTTGAACATAGGGAGGTGTTGAGGATGGAGGTGTAGAAGAAATTTTCTCAATAGTTTGTTGAGAAGAATCCTTTTGTTGATCTTCATATTCTTTTTGTAACTCTTCCTACTCCATTATGTCATTTTTACCTCTTATTTCTTCTATCTTTTTCATTTCTTCCTCTTTTCTTGTAGCCTCCTCTTCATCTTTTAACCTCTATTGCTCTAACTATTTATCCTAGAGTTCTTCTTCTACAGCCTTTTCCTGTGCAACTCTCTCCTTTTGTTGCTCCAATTCTTGTTCAAGAGCTTCTTCTTCTGCTTTCTTTAGTACCTCAACAACTTCTTTCTCTTAGACTAGCTCTTCGATTTTCCTTTTCTTTTCTTCATCTTTTTGAGAAACCTATTTAGCAGCTAACCTTTGGGAACTTTCCATTAATTCCTCCTACTCTTTTTCAGTTAACACTTCGTTTAACCCCAATTCTTCACTATACAAGCTACCAATTTCAAACCTAGTTTCATCTTCTCCTAGTTCCTCTTCAACCTTTTTGGTGTAAATAAAGTCTTGTACCTAGTTCATTCATTACTATGGGACTTATTTACACATGTTAAGTTTACTTAGGTCATAGGAAGGAATCTTTCTAGAAGGTGTTAGTTGTCATTAGTTGTTATCTTATCCTTTGACAACTACTACATGTGAACCTAGGTAAGTGTGATTAGCTATCTCATGTCATATGATTAAGACACTTGTCATAATCCTCTGACATCTCAACTTGGCTATATAACAAAGGGGTCTCTCATTGTACAAATCACAATCATCTCATATCTTGCATCTCACCTTGGCTATATAGTTTATTCTTTTCATATCATAATCTCTCTCTCTTTTTGTGCTTTCCATTTGGTCTCTAGATCTTGGCATCCATAGCCAATTCTAACATGGTATCAGAGCATGTTTGATTCTAACATGGTATCAAAGTGGGTTGGGTGCCATTGGAGAGTCTTTTTCTGAAGAGATACCAAATTTGGGGGTGTTCCATTTTTGGCTCTTTATTGTAGGTTCATATCGGAACTTGCTAGTGCAAATCTAAGCTCACCATCACATCCCTAGGTCATGCGTTAATACCCACTAAGTTTAAGTGTATCACTAAGCGGAGGAAAAGAAACTTACCAGGATTCCCCTAGTAATGATGAGCGAACCGAGAAGAGCCCAACATGAAAATCGGTGGCTTCACCTATCGAATTGTAGTCTACAGTAGCGTCCTCAGCAATGGCCAAGCCCAAGTCCCCTGGAAGGGGGCATCGGAGAGGGTGAGAGCCCTGTTGGGCCCGGACCCTACCACACCATGAGACACTATCGGTGAGTTGGGTTGTTTGCGAATGCAACCCTAATTGGGTGGTAAATTTTGTCCAAGGCTAAATATAGGCGAGAGATCAATAGAGAACAAGTACTGCGAGGGAACACTCTGACCCTCTTGTTCATTCTCTACATGATCATTCTTTTGGACGTCAGTGTGGATTCTTTTGGACAACATATGGAGGAGGCTTCTTTGTCTTCAGACGGGATATTTTTTTCTTTGGATCATGTTCTACTCTCATCTCTACTAGATGTTGGATTGTCCTCTTCAGTTGTGTGGCCTAGAATACCTGTTTAGAGTGTTTCAGCTTTCAACATCGACATGGAGACACTTGAGCATAATTTTGAGACATCATCATCCATCATCCATACTCCTGATATCTTGCATACATCCATGGTTTTGTTTCTTCCTAAGGGGAGGAATGTTGTTCGACGAGATTGGATCATCTTCAACATTTAATGTTGAGCTTCTACCATCATTGCAGGAGACTCAACATTGAGCGGGGGCTACCTTGTCTCTCTTCTAATTCTCTCTTATGGGGGGTCTTTTTCCTCACATGGGGTTTTTACCTTCTCATTCATCATTGAGAGCATTTCTATTTTTGTATTTCATCTCTCTTTTGGGGAGGAGTTTTGTCCCACTAGGTTTTCTCCTTTTCTCTATTTGTGAGATATTGCATTGCATATATACATGGGTACCTAACATGGCCTAGTAGTCAGGACCCATCTTTGCGTCATTTGCATAATAATTTTCTACTCCCTAAGTTGCACTTAAGGGGGGGTGTTGGTGTAAATAAAGTCTTGTACCTAGTTCATTCATTACAAGGGGACTTATTTACACATGTTAAGTTTACTTAGGTCATAGGAAGGAATCTTTCTAGAAGGTGTTAGTTGTCATTAGTTGTTATCTTATCCTTTGAAAACTACTACATGTGAATGTAGCTAATTGTGATTAGTTGTGTCATGTCATATGATTAAGACACTTGTCGTAATCCTATGGAATTTTGCATCTCACCTTGGCTATATAACCAAGGGGTCTCTCATTGTACAAATCACAATAATCTCATATCATTGACATTGAATATAGTTTATTCTTGTCATATCATAATATCTCTCTCTTTTTTGTGCTTTCCATTTGGTCTCTAGATCTTGGAATCCATAGCCAATTCTAACATGGTATTAGAGCATGTTTGATTCTAACAAACCTTCTTTAGATATTCTTCCCATTCAGGTCCTTCTCCTTCTTGAGACATAATTCTTTTGGAGCATGAAGAAATAGTTGATTTTGTTACATCAATCATAGGAGGCATCTCCTCTTCAACATTTGTTGTTCCCAAAGTTTACGAAATCGTAGGAGTGGTATCCTTGCTTTGTGGAGGGACAACAAAAGGTGATTTTTAAGAAACTTCTTCCCTAGGATGAACAATAGTTAAGGGTGTGGCATTTAAACCCAAAGTAACCCCAGTAGTAGCAACCCCATAAGTTACCTTTTCTTTTTGCTAAGCATCATCAATTTGCTGCAATGAGACTTCCTCTTCTTGTGAAGTAGTTGATTTGTAGTTTTCTCTTCTGTTGCAACACCCTTCTTTAATCTTTTGTATGATATTGTTTCCGTAGAAGAAGAAGGTTCACTGCTAGAACCTCTTTTCTTTGAAATCCCAACTCTTAGTTGCTTTAACCACAATTTAGTCCATTTCAAGCTTTTGTTCACCACTCCCCATGATATTTTTCAAATCTTAGTTTCTTCTTTTTCTGCCCAATTTATGGGATCCAAACTCTTTGTGGCCACTTTATCCATATCATACATAGGATCAAGTTTCATCCCATCATCAGTAGTGATTTTAGGAATATCTATTTTAACATCAAAATCTCTCATTTAGGGAATTGTTAATCTCTCATACACCCTTTTTCTTACTTCAAATTGATTCCAAAGATTGCCCCAAAAATATTTGAGAAGTGGCTAATGATGAGGAAACTAAGAAGTGTACAACCCATACATTTTTGTCTATGAATCAAAGGATTTTCCTAAAGTGTGTTGTTGGAAATTCAACGCTTGAAATAACTTTGTTGCTGACTTAGCCATTACTGAAGAAGGACAAGAATAAAATCCCAATTTCGTGGGGAAAGAATGACAAATAGTCTTATGTTGTGAGGGAAATTTAGCATTTACTTCTACAGCTTGTCGAGTAAACTCCATTAAAATTCATCTATCACCACAACATCTTGGTAGCTTAAAAGGGTGACCATCAAAACCAAATAACTTGAAATAAGTAGACTTGGGGTATTGAATAAACCAATATCCCCATTCCTGAATGAACTCCATAGCTTTCTGTGACAATTTGAAACCAATATCACCTATGAGCTGATTTATAACAACATATATAAAAGAATCATTAACTCCTTTAAAGTTTTTCTTTGCCTCCTTAAGCTCAAGTTGGTCATAATGTTCCCAAACCTTCTTTTGATCTAGGCCATCATCCATTGACCCTTTAGTGTGGTGGAGTCCCTAATTTTTTTAGCATTTATAGGTCCTTTTGAGCTCAGTAATAGCATGTCATAGGTTGCACATAGGCAGGGTTTAAGGTTTTTCTTATCTAACATTGTTTTCAAATGCTTTAGTTACAAACCTTGGGAATTTTAATTTTGCATTGACTTGCTCTGCCCGGTTGTCAGTTGTTTAAGTTTCCTTTTGAGCCATTGTTGTGTGTTCCTTACTGACCACTTTGCTTAGGTTACCTAATCACCTTCATCTGTGAAGAATTTTAATTTTCCCAAGGTCGGGCTTTAATAGTTCACTCATAAATGACATAAGTATAAGTCATTTGTCTTCAAGGGTAAAATTTCATCGGCCTAGCCATGGCCCCTTTTTATAACTAACTTTTTCACATGTGCAGGATTGATGATCATCAGATTGTGGGACTTAATATGAGCCATTCCTTGTTGGCTTGTGTATCCTAAATGATGGTACTTTAATTTTTGTGTGGTCTACGAGATGCTGACATGTGTTTTATCATGGGTACCGACCCCGCCATCAGTTTTCATTCTGACACTCAAAGTTTTAAGATCAATAGTGATTGTTAAGAGGGAAGAGTTGATCACTATCATTCCCCACCATCTCGCAAAGGGAAGATGCAAGCTTGTTAAAATATCTGAGGACCGTGAGAAGTCACCACGTATGTCCTATGGCTACTGGCATGTGGATCCCACAAGTACGTGAAGGAAGATCCAGCTGGCACATTGCTATTGGCTAGTTATTCAAGTTGGAACAATGATGAAATTCAAATGTAAATTGAATCAATTTGAGCTATTCAAGTTAACCATATTAGCTAAAGATCAATATTACACATTCAAAACTATGAGGACACCCATTGTAATTGTTTTGGTTCATGTGAGGGAGCAAAAATGGTGGAGGTGACTCATAAATCTACTCAATTGCCCTCAAAATATGTGTATATGGTCAGATCTTGCATAATTGAGATTTGAAGACGTGTTTGGACTAATATGAAAAATTGAAAGAAGCGACTTGTAGATTTCATTCCGACTACCATTAGGGTTATTGTGATTGAAATCCGTAAGTACGATAAACACAATTTTATGCTTTATTTCAGTTTTCTGAATTAGGGTTGGCTTTCAATTTGCTTTCTGTGAATGTGATTTATTGCTTTTCTTTAATTGATTAGAATTAGGGTTAATTCTTTCCTTAAAATCCATAGCCCCATGAAACCTTTCAGAATTAGCATTCACATTGAGTCTTAGGTCTGAATTAGGAGATTGGTAGTTGAAACATTTCTTGTTAAAACCCTAGTCTGCTTAAAATTCGTGGCTCCCAAAGTACAAATTGTCACCCCTTCAGCCTAGTTCAGAACACTCTCCCAAGATGTAATTGACTTGTAACCCTCCTCTACAAATAAGAAACTTGTAAGGAAATGTCTTGTTCTATGCCCCTTTTATTAGAGAGGGAGTGATGGATAAAAAATGCTTCATAAAGGATGTTGATTTTCCTTATACTAGATGGCAACTCTTTCAACATTGGTTGAAGAAAAAGAACCTTGGAGCTTCTCTCTTCAATCCTTGGAGGTTATATATGGGAAAATTAGTTGTTCCCAACATATATATGGATGTTGATATTGTGAAAGATATCACCTCAAGGTATGATCCAATTTCTAGGGTTGTTAGGACATTTGATGGGAGGGATATGGTAAAGATAACCAGGAAATAAATTGAAGATTTTTTTGATTTGCATGAGGATATTCAGGATTTGGTTCCTCTAGATATGGATGATATCGGGAAGGAACACAACAATACCAAGGTATTCATTAGGAAAAATTTGTTGCCCTTGCATACTGTTGTAAAGTTAGTATTGGGACACATAGAAAGAAAATCAAAATTGGTGAGGAGCTTTATACCTTTTGAATGAGTTATTTTGTGAGCTATTTCAGGAAGACAGTATACTCTTTATGCCAAATCATTTTTTTTCTCCACCTGACACATTGCTGAAAGAATTTAGCTATCCGAAAACACATCTGTAGCACCCAACTTACAACATAGTCTATAATTATGCTACTTTTCTGGTAGAGCATATCCATAAGGGTTTGGTTAAGTTAAAGGAAGGGAAAAAATGGGTGAAATTCAGGTGTTATTCACTATTAATGCATATGTTCTTGCATAAAGGGAAAAAGATCTTTGAGAAAGATATATCTTTGAAAAGGAAGGAAAAAGGTATCAATTTTCTTGTTCAATGTTGGACCCAGATTTTGGACAGGATGATCTAAAGTATAATTATGTGTTGTTTCAAAATTCTTTTGCATAAGGAATAAGGAGATCCTTGATTTAAAAACCACCAAGAATTCCTAAATAAATTCATGAATTCTTGAGACCTATGGAGATGAGACCAAACTTGAATTTGAGTCATAATTGGGGAGACTTGATTTTATGTCTTGATAAAATAATTTTGAGTATATGGAAATTGTCTAGATCCATATGTTCTTCCAAGAGATGTGCCACTAAGGATAGGGTTTCTTGAAATCATGAGACAATTGGGAGCTACACAAGCAGTACACTTTCCTAATACATCAAAGAAAGGCTCATTCTTTACATAGTGGACAATGTTTGTTGATTATATTCTGGTGAAAGAAGAATGGAAGCAATTAGTACATCTACTGGTGCCTTACAAGTTGGAGACTATGCACCCAATGAATCATGAACCTGAGGGATTTATTACCAAATTGAG
>VDFB02029681.1:0-19398 GCA_007258455.2 Sequoia sempervirens | reverse complement strand
TGCCATGATGCTATGATGATACTAAAATGCTAATGCTAAATGATTATGATTTCTTGGTTGCTTGAGTACTAATTCCTGCAGAGTAAGTTTTCATAAAAGATGATAATTCTCAGATGATTTTGATGCTTTAGAAGGTTGTATATATAGATTCCCGACAACACATTTGTATAGGGGTAACACAACAAAGGCTGAGATTAAATATGGAGAATTGAATTGTATGAGATGAGAAGGTGGAGCTGATCATGGAGGATTGTTCATGCCCATGAAATAACCAGGCAAGATGAGAGGAAAGATTTGAGGCAAAAGATTGAGAGGATTTCCTACAGGTTTGTCCCCGAGGCTTTTCCCATGAATGACAGTTAAATTAATTAGATTTGAAAAATCTAATTTTATTTGTGAGTGAATAAAGGGATTAGATTTATGCATTATTTAAATATTTTTGGTTTATTTAAATTAGCAAAAAGAAAGATAAATAAATAATTTAATAAAACAAACTATAGAAGTTGTTTATTAAATTAAAATAGAAGGAATATGATAATTAAATTAAAGATTTTAGGATATCTTTATTTAATTAAGAAGAAATGTGATGAGATAATTAAATAATATCAACTATTGAAGATGTGTATTTAATTTTAGGATAGAATTGATGGATAAAGTATAGAGGAAATAATAATAATAATAATTAAATAAAACTTAAGAGGAAAATAATGTGATAAAATAGAAGAATATTAAAGTGAACTTAATATAAATAAATATTTCTATTTATTTACTAAGTAGATGAATTTAGGATTAATTAATCAAATAAATCATATTTAATTAATTAGATTCTCTAGACCATTTTTAGATGTCTACATTTTGCCCCTCTTTGTAGTGATGTGTTTACGCATTGCTTCAAAGAAAATTTTGTGCTGCTACTGCTAGTATTGACAAGAATTTTTTTAGAATGCCCCAAACATGACTTTTAGGTGATTGATGGATATATGCCCCCTCAGGAGATAAATTAATGAATTTTTATTTCTTTTTTATTTTTTGGAATTTTTTCAATTTTTTATGATTTTTTTTTAATGATTTTTTGATGATTTGATATAGATTTGATGAAGATTTGATGATGAAATAATTTTATCTCCCTATAATTGATGTAGAAAGTGGTCCTGGATGAGTTTCAATTAATCTCTCCTCTAAAAAATTAAATCAATTTTATAAAAATCCCTTTTTGAAATAACCTATAAAAGGTTAAAAAGGTCCTTTTCAAAATCATTTGTAGATTGTGACTTTTGAAAGTTTGAGAGAGATTTTGTGCTACGTGGAGCAAGATGTCGATTCCCTTTCACACCCACCATTTCGAGCGTGTTCGACGACATCAGTGGCCGGCTATGTTTGGACCTCTGGTATGTCCATAATTTTTCCTTGGTTTAAGTTTATTTTTCATTTTTTAGTGTATTTTTGGATTTTCAAAAAAAACCTTGTTTTAGTGCTTCAACATTCTGTTGTAGTGCTTTTTGACTCCGTTGTAGCACTTCTAGGGTTTGTTCTAGTGCTTTTGATCTTTTAGCACTTTAAAAGTCTATTTTAGCGTGTCTATAGTGTAGGTTAGTGCTTCTCCTAGGTTAGCGCTTAGGTTAGCCGTTGTAGCACTTCTCTAAAGTAGATTAACACATCAAGAGTTTTAGTGCTTAGGATAGATTGTGTAGTGCTTTAAGGGTATGTTTTAGCGTGTTTCAAGTTTTAGTGCTTTTGTAAAAAACATTAGCACTTTGACCCAATAAAATGATGCTTTTGATAAAATGGCTCTATGTTTAAATGTAATAGCACTTTTATCTGATGAAATGGCGCATTTCTTTGTTTTAGCGCTTGTAATGTCCTTTTAAGTGCATTTATATCAAAGTTTCTATGATTTTCATCAATTTTTTCTTAATGTTCTTGATTTTTGATCGTATCAGCTGTTGGATTGATATGAATGATTTGTCTAATCAAATACATGATTTTTTGATCTCATGATAGGTGAGGTCTGATGTTTTGTTTTCATGATAATTATCTCATGATAGGTGAGGAATAATTAGAATTGACGTACCTCATGATAAGTGAGGTTGATTTGATGCAGTGATGATGACCTCATGATCGATGAGGTTGATTTGATGCATTAATGATAACCTCGTGATAGGTGAGGTTGATTTGATGCATTGATGATGACCTCGTGATAGGTGAGGTTGATTTGATGTGTGCTCATGAGATTTGATTAGAATTCTCACCAAGAGCAGACGTGATTTGATATGGTATCTTGATGTTATTTGATGATTGACACAAATTTATTGACTTTGATTTTTTTTTTTGTGATAATAGGAGCGATTGGGGAACCTCCAGATTCGAGAGTGTTTCCCTTGGACATTTGATCTCATTCCTAGGTTGGCATAGCCTGAGACGACCATCATCACATGTTGTGGATTGTCTCCTCTTCTTTACATGCCCCATATTAGGATTAATCAAGGTTTGTTGACAACTTTAGCTGAGAGGTGGCATAGTGAGCACAACACCTTTCACCTTCCTACTGGAGAGATGACAGTCACCCTAGAGGATGTTTGGCGGATCCTGTAGCTTCCGATTGTTGGAGATGTTGTCGTATATGATTCAAGAGAGTAGGGTGGGACCGATGCTCTTCGTTGTGTGTTTCATGATGATCGTATTGAAAGAGAGTTGGTTTCATGGTGTGATAGGGTTGATGCATATGCCACTTTGCTGATAGTACTTGCTGTTTTCATTGGCGGGTTCCTTAGTCCTGATCGCAGGTCTAAGGGATTCTCAGTTGGTTGGGGTCAAGTTTTGGAGAGCATGGTTGTTCATGGCACTCAATTTTCTTGGGGCATGTGTTTGCTTGCCTAGTTATATCATGATTTACATTCAGTTGTGTATCTCAGTGGTCAGAGTTTATCGACCATCGTTACTTTGCTTCTGGTATGGGTGTGGGAGCACATAGCTATCACACATCCAATTACAGTTGGATAGAGGCCATCGAGGAGACCTTATGTATTCAGATATGCTGGCAGGTTTACCTAGTCTAAACTGGGTAAGTTAGAGTTTTGGAGGAGAGTTATCGATGGCATAGAGTCTGTGACATGGTGTCAATACCTAGATTGTGATCATTGGGATGATGATGATGTTTATCTACCATTTCTTTGTTAGTCGATGATCCTGATTGGTTGTGCGCATCATGTTTTAGAGATATTTTTGATCAGACATGTCTACAGATAGTATGGGATGGTACAGGGTATGCCCCAAGGTGTCGTTCACTATGCTCATTGATAGTCTAATACAACAAATTGGGGTCCTTGTTTTTCATATGCTGCAGTAGTTCAGGAGTTTCAGGCTTTATAGCCATTTGTGTGGGACATTCGGCTAGATATTGTCGAGGCTCCTCTTACAATAGATTATGTTGAGTATTGTGCTTTGCATCCATTTCCACGCCTGACTATTCCAGATGAGCCTGTCCCATTACATGCAGAGGAGGATGTTCCTGTCACTCGTGGTCATAGACGGAGGAGAGAGGATGTTGGAGGAGTTGAGGCAGAGGATGTTGATGTGGTTGGTGAGGTAGAGGTCGAGCCTAAGATTGATGTTGGGGTAGAGGAGGATGTTTGTGTTGAGGAGGATGTTGGTGGTGAGGAGGATGTGGGTGGCGAGAGTAGTGGAGATGAGAGCAATAGAGATGAGAGATTTGATAGTGGAGATGTTGTGGTTGGGTCGGGCCCTGCCTTAGATTTTCTTGGTGAGACCATGCCTTGTAAGAGGCAGGCTGTGGGAGATGTTTCAGTGTGGTTGTAGATAACAGATCTTCAAGTGTAGTTAGATACTGTTCAAGAGCAACTTCTTCAGGCTCAGGGTTTATTAGAGTAGATACAAGCTTAGATTTAGGCACAGGTTGAGTTGCATACATAGAATCTTTCAGCTGTGCAGGCTCAATTGCATATAGAGACTCTTTTAGCTGTGCAGGCTCAGTTAGTCATAGCTCAGTCACAGATTGCAGCATTGACAATTGAGAGAGATGTGGCAAGATAGATAGTCAAGACAACTCAGGCATAGGTTACATCACTGACAGCCAAGAGAGATGCAGCGAGACAGACAACCGAGACAGCTCAGCCTCAGGTTACTTCATTGACAGCCGAGAGAGATGCGGCCAGGTTTGCAGCAGAGGGTGCTCAGGCTTTGACCGATAGATTACAGAGACTAGTAGATGGTACCACCTTGGTAGATTACATGTGAGAGGTTGCTCGTATTGGTGAGGAGATTGAGTTTTATAGAGGGAGGTATTATGATGCAGTGCCTTCTGAGCAGAGAGTGAGCTATTCGAGGTCTCATTCTGGTAGGTCACAATCTAGGACTATCAATGCAAGTGTTTCTTAGCCATTACCCAAAGATCCCAGGGATCCCGATTCCTCTGGTGGTAGGGGTCTTGATCCTGCTATGCCTACACCATCTGAAGCCAACAGCACATGATTGTGTCTATGATGTACCTTGATTATGTTGATGTACAACCATTATTGATGTTTTATCTCTCTTTATTTTAGACATCATTGTATACTTGACATTGTGATTTTGATATATATGAGATGCATTATATTCTACGGTCCATTATGTGTTTTATATGATTATTGATGCATTCTGTTTTGATGTTCTATATGCTATGTGATGGTTTTATTGTCATGATGGTATGCTTTGGTATGATGTTGTTCTATCTTTAATGCAACTAATGGTAATGTATGGGTGCATCTTATATGGATACATGATGTATATGGATTTATGATTATGGATTGATGTGCTTAAATGATATACTATATGTGATGTAAATATAAATATATGGATGAAAATGTGGAATGATACCTGATGTAATAAATTGATGGACTATATTATCAAATGGATGGATTATATGTGAATATGTTATATAACAAGTGGATGAATGTAATGTGTTATGATGATGATGTATTTTAAGGATAATTGAATGATATAGATATATGTATGTTGAAATGATTGAATGATGAAATGATGATTCAAATGTTTTGAATATATGCAAATGATTATGATGATGCAACCTATATGATTATGATGTTGTTTTTGTAATTGTCAAGTATACTCAGTCTTGTATGAAAAAAGATAATTATTTAAGAAATGATTCACCAATTTATTTTGTAATAAATACTTTGCAAATATGTCACTATTATGGATGCACTCTACTTTTATTATGCAAATCTATATGTAAACATAGGCATTTTAACAATACTTTTGTGATTTTGTATCATCATTGAGCTTAAAAAATGTTGAAAGTGAGTACAAGCATCAATGGTATAATGTAAACCAATGATGACCTGAGTACTACTTTCATGATTTTTGATATTGCAAGCAAACACAAGCATCGAAGTATAATTAAACCGAGATGACCTGAGCATTTCTTGTGTAAACAGACAAGAATAAACCACTTTCCTATATGTGAATTGGAATGTCATCCATGATACTTTGTAGAGCATTTCCCATGATGATTCACACAGTAATTATGATTAATTCATAGACATCAGACAAAGAAAAATACCATTTCTTCTTCCTAGCTTCTCTAGTTCAATACATCATTGAGTTGCTCCAAAGAAATGATAACAATGATCAAAATTTCAACATATCTTGCATTTTCTTATAGTATTCAATCATTTATTCAGATTAGATCATCCATCCTGATTTTGTGATTTTTTTGTGTTTTTGAGATTTTGGATCAAACTAACCTAAAGACCTATCCTAGGGGCCTTAGGGGCTGATCAAAGATTATCCTTGCCTACGTTATACACATAGAGACCATGTAGTTTGACTGACACAAACTCATTTTTTTGGCTTTTTGAGACTGACTTTTTGACTTGCTTTTGAATTTTCTGTTGTAAACTGGATGTTTGATGCGTTTTCGATGATAATTGATATCCCATGTTGGGTTGTATTTTGATCACTCTTTCTATTTTTTTTTTCCATTTTGTGAAGCTCGAGATTTATGTTGCCCCTGATGATTTTTAGATGTTGTCTCCAAGCCAGGGTGAGATATGACCATGTGATAGGATATGATAACGAATGCAAAAATATGGAGGAATCAGTGACCATGACACATGTCCAAATAGATGGGAGAGTTGGTTTTGAATCACAAATAGTGCCTGTTTCCAGGTTTTCACTATATGTTTTTATTGCACCTTTTCATTCTTTTTGATTTTTTTGTATTTTCCTGTCTTTTTTAATTTTTTAGTATTTTTCCATCACCAGGATGCCTGTTTGCTAGGTTTTCATCAAGGTAACCATTTCCAGAAACTAATTCATGCACTAAGTGATTCAGGTATAGAATTTTCTGAGATGGATATTGTTGATAGGTTCATCAAACAGATCCCCTTATGGTGTAGACAATTGATATGCTCCTGATCCATACACTGATATGATAACAAAGGGACCTAACTAATTAGGTTCAAATTTCCCTTTCTTTTCTCTATCTTGCTAATTTTTAGGGTTTTCCTTTAGGACCAAGTCACCAACTTGAAAAATTCTAGGTTTTACCCTATGATTGTAACTCCTTGACATTCTTTGTTGGTAGGCTTTCAAATGATTTATTGCTTGTTGACAACGTTCATCCAACAATTCTAGCTCTTGTAGCCTTGAAACTCTGTAATCTTCATTTGCTATGAGACCCTTTAGTGATACATGGAGTGATGGTATTTCTATCTCAATTGGTAGAATGGCCTTTGATCCATACACCAAGGCATATGGTGTAGCTCCTGTTGGTGTTCTGATGCTAGTTCTGTAGGCCCATAGTGTAGGATTTAACTGAACATGCCAATCATGTCCACTATTGTCTACCATTTTCTTTAGTATTTTTAGGATTGTCTTGTTGGAGGCTTCTGCTTGTCCATTTCCCTATGGATAGTATGGTGTTGAAAAACGATGTTGAATATGGAATTGTTCATATAATTCTTAGACGTCTTGATTTTTAAAAGGCCTTCCATTGTCTGAAATAATGGATTGAGGTACCTCGTATCGACAAATGAGATAGTTGAGTATGAAAGATGAAATCTATTTTCCAGTACAGTTGTCAAAGGAACTGCTTCTATTCATTTTGTAAAATACTTTGTTGTTGTGATGATGAACTTGTGTCCATTTGACGAAGAAGGATGCATTTTCCCCACTAGGTCCAGTCCCCATTGACAAAAGGGGCATGTGGATGTGAATGGTTGTAACTCTTGCATTGGTGCATGAATCATATTACCATGAATCTAACATTTCTAACATATTTTAACATATTGATATGCTTCCTTCTCCATGTTCAGCCAGTAATACCCTAAACGAAGGAGTTTCTCAGCTAGGGTTAGCCCACTTAAATGAGTCCCACAAATACCTTCATGGACTTCTCGTAAGGATGTTTCAAATTCGTGATGCTCCAGACACCAGAGAAGAGTACCATCTAAACCTCGATGGTAAAGGATGTCATCAATTAATGTATGTCATGTTGATTGATGAATAAAGTTATGTTTTTGGTTTCTAGAGAGGTCAAGAGGAAGAATGTTGTCTTTGAGGTAAGTATAGATCTCTCCATATTGTGAGGGTTGAATGTTGGGTATGTGGCATATGGTTTGTGAATCAAGGTTATCGTATGCAGGACTAGATACTTATTCAACCATAAACTTATATCGACCTTTATTTTTTTATAATTGCAAAAGGGATGCAATTGTTGCCATGGCATTTGCAGCTTTGTTTTCTGCCTGTGGTATTTGCTCGAACTTGATATCCATGAAATATTTCTTTAAATCATCTATCATTTGCTTATAAGGCATGAGCTTCTCATCCTTTGTTTGATATTTGTTATTTACTTGATAAATGACAAGCTATGAGTGCCCATACACTTGCATGGAAACATTAACCTATAAGATCTAGGAATGGTGTGTCCTTGAGGTGTGATAAATAGAATTCCTGCACTTGCTCCTCTTTGTGTATGTGATCCATCAAAGTATAGTCTCCATTGTTGAGTTGTAATATTCATGATGTCAGCATCTAGAAATTGAATGTGCATTGGATGATTATCCTGTAATGGAGCTTCAGCTAGTTGATCGGCTATTACCTATCCTTTGATGGCTCTCCTATCAACATATTGGATATCAAATTCACTCAATAGCATGACCCATTTTGCAAGTCTTCCTATTAGAGCTGCTTTACCGAGTAGGTATTTTAATGGGTCTATTTTTGCTATGAGCCTGACTGTATGAGTCAACATGTAGTGTCGCAATTGCTGAGTTGCAAATACCACTGCTAAACAAGCCTTTTCTATGAATGTATAGTTTATTTCATATTCGTTGAGAGTCCTTCCGATGTAGTAAACTGCTTGTTCTTTTCCTTCAGAATCCTCATGTGCTAATAGATCTCCTAAAGATATTTCAGTTGTTGTAATATATAGTAATAGTGCTCTTTCTGCTATGGGTGGCATGATTATTGGAGGTGTCACCAAATATTGCTTTATCTAGCCAAAAATTGTATCACAGTTCTAATCCCATTTGAATGAAACATTTTTATGAAGTAGATGATTAAATGGATGACTCTTATCTTCTAGCTGGGAGATAAATCTACTGATGGATTGTAACCTACCTTGTAGGGACCGTAATTGATTGATGTTTTTATGCGGTGGAATCTCCGTGATTGCCTTAACCTTAGCTGGATCCACTTCAATACCTTTTTTCGACACTATGTAACCAAGAAGTTTTGTTGAAGTCACCCCAAAGGTACATTTCTTTAGGTTCAACCTTACATTGAATTTTTCTAGCCTAGTGAATATCTTATCAAGTATTTCCAGATGTCCTTCCCTAGTGTGTGATTTTTCTAAGATGTCATCCACATAATCTTCCATGAAAGTATGCATCATATCCTAAAAAATTGTAGTCATTGCTCACTGATATGTTGTGTTGACAGTCAAAATGGCACAACAATAGTTAAATAGGATATTGCTATTCTGTTTCTCCTCAAAGAGAAAGACAACACATGGATGTCTTAGCTCCCAAGGTCTTTGTAGTTGGTTCTCAACTATGCTGATTTCACTCAGTTGGTTGATGTAACAGTAATCTTCAAGGGGCCTACTGGTGTTGAGATTTTGGACTATTCTGGGATCAAACATAAACTTAAACTTACTCTAACTAGGGTTTTAAAGAAACAACAAAAGATAGATCAAGGCTTTGAGACAGAAAAGAATCATACTTCATCCGAATTAACCAAACCTATTGCCTTCAAGGAATTCTAAACTAAAACTGAAGAACAAGATGAACTTGTGATTAACACACAGTTGTATTCATTCTTAGTGTTTATTTCAATAACAGATTACTAGCTACCATTTTAAATAAAATGCAAAATAACATCCCATTCCTTAAATATTTCACAAATCAAATGATTAATTGCAGACAAACACCATTCCAAAACACAATTTGAAGTAGATTAAGATCTGGTTGCTTCTACTGTTAGTGAAATAGATAAACAACACTTACAAAGCTGGCACAATCACTAGTGTCCAAAAAATCTGTGGCTCCAAATTGTTTCCATTCACACTAACAAAATTGAAAAACACATTACAGTCTATGATAAACCTGACTTCTAACTAAGAAGACAAAGGAAGCTCCCATTACAAAGAATCAGGATGCAACTCTATCTTCTCATCATGTCTCCCCCAATGCGACATATCACTTTTATCAACTATCG
The DNA here is from genome assembly GCA_007258455.2 of Sequoia sempervirens. Lineage (NCBI taxonomy): Eukaryota > Viridiplantae > Streptophyta > Pinopsida > Cupressales > Cupressaceae > Sequoia > Sequoia sempervirens. Next base: position 9,660 of record VDFB02029681.1, on the reverse strand, counting down.
GTAGCATAAGACAGTCAGAAAGATGTTTCAAAGAGCTAAAGTCATATCAATACCACAAGAACCATCGGCAAGATAGTCGCTAGTCGGTGGGACATCTCGGCGAGCTTTAGGATCCTTGAGCAACCAAATTTTCTCATGTCGGGAGACTATCACTTGTCCTGTGACCTCATAGCGAAGCCCCTTCATTGCTTAGAGTCTCCTCGACTTCTTCCTATCCTCCTCACGCCTCGACCTTTTGTTTTAGCATGACCTTCCCTTCGGTGAGACTTCATCGATTCTCAATGAAGACCACTGATAGAATCCCCTCACGCTATGTCAATGTGACCAGAGCCGTTCGGTGAGACGTTACCTCAATACACTTGAGTCTTACCGAGGTGTTTATTTTGTTGGCGGTCGGTAAGACATTGCGGGTTTGCTGAGACATTACATCGATAGAAAGATTTCTCACCAATGTGGAATTTTTTACCGTCACTTGGCAAGACCAAAATATTTCGCCAAGACCACATCCCGAATACTATTTGTTTGGCTAAAGTGTTCACTCATGAGCCGATCGGTGAGTGAGACATAACGAAGTCGTCGAGACCTCATTCTGATGATGGTTTCTCTAGCCGATAGGAATTCCTTAGTCACTGAAACAATGAAAACATCTTTCCGACAGGTACCTGCATATGATTTGTAATCACTGTGACATCCCTAGGGTCTTGCTGATAGGCAACACAAACACCTATTAACAAAATGCACTAGTAGTCAGCAATACATTTGCAAGGTCTTGCCGACTTTCTTCTTAGAGGAAAATTGTGACCAACTGGACTGAGGAAAGCATTCCAATTGAGCTCCCTTGGAAAATATCAACATGTGTGTGATTTAATCCTACAAAACAAAATCTCCATTAGCCCACAGAAGCACATAAGATATATTATCCTAAAATACACTATTGCCTATGATAATGTCATTCAATTTCCAGCAAAAAGAAAACCAACTCAAGCTGAAACAAAACCAAAAATTTAACAGAACCAGAAAATAGAAGAACCCCAGGAGCAAAAGAAAATAACAAAAGCAACAAAAGCAAAAGAAAGGGGGACCCATTTTGTTCCAGAATAAAATGGGGTGGTTATGTAGGGCATAACAAATGTCAACTCGGCTAGAAAAATGGTTCAACCATTTTCAAGAAGTTGAAGGATTCAACTACCCAGAACTCTGGTTCATGAACATCGACTCGGTTAAGATTAGGTTATAACAACCAAGGTTGAGCTAGAATCTCAAATGTAAATCAACACTAGCTACCCTGAATCTATGTGTGTGCTTGATAGTGCATCATCCTTTCATAAAGTTTTCTTCATCTTTCCAAGCAACAATGTGCAAGATTTGAGCTACATGAGTTGATTCCCTCGGCTGTGTGCAATGATATCACGGGCATTGCTTTCCGTACCCGGAGTTAGGCATCCATAGCCTCAAGCAGAAGATACCTCTAGTTTCCTCCTGGCGGTGCTCCTCACGCTGGTCAGGGCATCCATAGCCACTGGTAGAGATCTTTGGAATCACCCATTCATATTGAGTCCTTTTTCTCTTTAGATAATTCTTTTCTTTTTTCTCTCTTTTTTTTTTTTGTTTTCTCACAGAGCTTTAGATATTTCATTAAATAGTTCTTTTTCAATATGTCAAATGTTTAACATTTGATCTGGGTTGAAAACTACCATGGACCTCATAACAGCACTTGGGAGATCAGATTTTTCACTCAAATCTTACAACACTATCACCGTAGGACAAATATACCGATACAAAGGAGATGATCTCAATGATTTGTGGCAAATTTAGAGGAGCTAATGAAAGCTATTTACTTTTCACCTCGTTTTCAAGACCTTCCACAACCTTTATTGATGATGGGCATGAAACAAAGAGTTTAGGACAAAATCATCCAATCAGAAAGCCTGAAAATATCTAAACCATTTTTCTCCTAGTGACCATAGTATACTTTAGATAACAACCCATAGTTTCAAATGGAGAGGAAAGATCAATCCCAAAGAACAAAAAAAAACATAAACTACAGAACAAAGGAAACAAAAAGACAAAAAGGAAAGACAAAAAAACAGTCAGCAAATTACTTACACAAAGAGCAACAAATTATTTACATAAAGGACCGAGTTATTTACAAGCAGAAACACAAAAGCTATGTACATAGATGCAAATTCTTTACAAACAGGAGACAAAAAAATTATTTACATAAAGAACAACAAATTACTTACATGCAAAACAAAAATTAACAAGCTTTATGGCTCAAAATAGTGCTTAAGAAACTATCCATTGACAAGAAATGGAACAAGTTCTCCAGTTAAACTACTTAATTGAAAAGCGTTTTCTCCTAGGATCTTAGCAATCTAATAAGGACCTAGCCAGAGCTTATCGAATTTTTGGTGATTGCCCTTCTTTTCACTAGATTTATCCCATAACAACACAAGGTTCGATAACCTAAAAGCTTTGATTTTGGCTCTTTTGTCAAACCAACGTTTGACAACAACCTGGTGCCTAGAGAACTGCTGCAAGGCGGCATCTCTCTCTTCCTCTAATTTCAACAAAGCAGCCAATCTTACCTCTATCCTATTGTCACTAGAGTAGAACTTTTGCATGAACTCAAGGATAGGTATTTGCAAATGGATAGGGAATACAAGCTCTTGGCCATATACCAACTTGAATGGTGAGGTATTTAAAGCATCCTTAATCCTAGTCCTATCTGCCCATAATGAAAATCTTAGTTGGGTATGCGAGTCCCTAGGGTTGTTCTCCAACAACTTTTTGATTACCCCTAGAAGGTTCTTATTGGTTGATTATGCAACTCCATTGCCTTGTGGGTAATAATTTGAAGAATATTTTAAGACAATCTTGTGATCATATGCCCATGAAATGAATTCAAAAGAAGAAAAGGAAGAGCCATTGTCACATACTAATGTGAAGGGTGCCCAAAACCTTGTAGTGATGCACTCGGTGAGGAACTTGATCACTACCTTTGTTGTGTTGTTTTTGCAGGGTATAGCCTCCATCCATCTTGTGCAATAATCAGTAGCAGTCAAAATAAACTTTTTCCCTATAGAATATTTTGGGTTAATTACCCCAATGAAATCCAGTGCCCATTGGGAATATGGCCTTACCTCATATACAGGCTGCAATGGCATGGCTGGGTGGCGCTCCCTTGACACAGAAATCTGACATATGTGACATGTTCTGACATGCTGAAGGGAATCTTTGAACACACAGGGCTAATAGTAACCTGAGCGAAGGATCTGATGTGTCAATGAGTCTGAAAACCCATGACCTATGCCATGTTTCCCATGAAACTCAGAGGTCACATGCTTAGCCTCTTGTTGATCAAGGCATCTTAGGTGTACTCCTTCAAAATTCTTCCTGTAGAGAAACTCTCCTTTGAGCATGTAATGAGAACTCTTCATTCTTAGTGCTCTCCTTTGAGTTGCATTCATTCCCTCTCAACACCGATTGTTGAGCATTAAGCAAATGGTGTCAGCATACCAAGGGTCATTAGAGAAAGACTGGGTCGTGTATTGCTAGTAGATGATGTTGTCGCCAGCGTTCGCCATGGACTGAGACAAGCCTGTACCCTGAGTAGTTTCATAGGGTGTATCTCCAGATTGAATTCTTGCAAGATGGCCATCCATTTCCCTCTTCTTTCTCCTAGTTCACTTTGCATAAGTAAAGATTTCACAGCAGCGTCAGGAACTATAGCGATGATTTGGCTTTGGAGAATGTAATGTCAAAATTTCTTGATAGCCCAAACCAGTGCAAAAGCTTGCTTCTCGAGAGGTGGGTATTTAATTTCGACATTCTTGAATGGAGAACTCATGAAAACAATCGGTCTCTCCTCTGCCTCTCCTCTTTGTTGAGTTAGGACATCCGCACATGAATGCTCAGAGGCAAAAGAATAGATGTAAAACGGTCTCAGGTAGTCTGGACTAGTGAGAATGGGCACTTCTGAAATGGATCGCTTGACTTGTGAAAACACATCCTTTGCCTCCCCAGTCCACTCTATTTTAGTGTCCTTCCTCATCATTTCATTTAGTGGCTTTACAATCTATACAAAGCCTATGATAAATTTTCTTACAAAGTTGATCTTTCCAAAGAATGATCTTAACTCTTTCTTGCTCCCTGGCCTAGTGATCTTCAGAATGGACTCAACTTGATCTAGATCGATTGATATTCCTCTTTCAGAAATTATATGTCCTAGAAGCTTACCTTTAGAAACTCCAAACACACTTTTTTGGATTTAAGGAGATGCCATATTGGATACATCTTTGAAGAACTTTGGCTAAGTCGGCAGCATGGTTCAGTCGATCTTTGGAGAACGCTGCCAGGTTTTCCATGTAAACAATGATGCACTTTCCAATTAGATCCTTGAACGCTATGTCCATGGCACACTGGAAGGTTGCCCTTGCATTTATTAGCCCGAATGGCATCCTTTTATATGCAAAAGTTCCCCATTTCGTAGTGAAGGTTGTCTTCATCATGTCTTCACAGTTAACCATTACCTAATTGTATCCAGAGTAGCCGTCCAAGAATGATATCATCTGAGATCCATTGATGGTCTACAATACTTCATCCAGAGAAGGAAGTGGGTAGTTATCTTTTTTGGAAGCTCTATTTAGATTTATGAAGTCCACGCATAGCCTGATCTCTCTGTTTTTCTTACAGACTGGAACTAAGTTAGCCACCCAGGTTGAATGGCGCACAAGGAGGATTATCCTTGTAGAAAGCAATTTCTAAACTTCCTTGAGGATCAGTGGCTCAAACAAAGCATTGATAGGGTAATGTTTTTGTCGAAATGGCTTAGGTTCAGGCTTCAGGGGCATAGTATGAGTCATTACAGTAGCATCAAATGTCTTTAGGTCTTCATATCCCCAAGCTATTGCAGAAATATCTTTCTTAAGTTCCTTCAATATGTCTTTTCTAATTGCTTCAGGGTAGGCTTTCCCTATTTAGACATTCCTTTCAGGACCAGAATCAACTAAGTTAACAATTTCGTATTCACCTCCTTTATCTTCAGTTGATATCTTCTCTTGAGCCCTTGGGTCTGAATAAAAAATTCTTTCTAAAGCAACCATTCCCTTGGGAATATTATTATTCTTTAACTTGAGGACCCCTTCTGTATCACATTCTTCAGGGTTCCAATCCCCTTGATCTTTGTTGGACTCATCAATAAATTTCCCCTCAAAAACATTTGAGCTTGCTAAGAAAGCAAGAATATGTCGGTCATCATCAAAGACTTGAAAGTTCATGATATTATCAGGAACTGTAGGGGTGGAAATTAATTCTACTGAAAATTTCTTGAGCTTGGAGCCTTGCATAGGTTCTAGGGTGCTTGCAGCAATAGCCAATGAATCAACTACTTGATTTTCTTCTCTAGGGATTAAGCTAATCCCAAAGGCATCAAAGTCCTCAATTAGGTTCCATACCTGATTTCTATAAGCTACCAACCTTTTGTTGTGACATGTGTATTGGTTGCGCACCTGCTTGATAACATTTTCTAAATCTCCCTTGACCATCAAGGCCGTGACCTTCTTCTTATGTGCAAACATCAATCCCCGAGCTAGAGCTTCATATTCTACCATGTTATTAGTGCATCCAAATTGCAACCTGTAAGAAGCAAAGAAAGTTTTTCCTTTAGGGCTGGTTAGTTCAATCCCAACACCACAGCCTATTTTGGACTCAGATTCGTCAAATGTGAGGGTCCATAGCTGATCAAAATCTGGGGTTGATCCTTTTGAAGTTTTTGTGGGTGTCTAGACAGAATAAGCCATATGTGGGGCTGCTTGATCTTTGGCATCAGGTATAGGGAAAGGACGCCCTGTAAATTCTTTAGGTATAGTTCCCAATTCCTGCTTAGTTATATCATTTGACCTGTGGCTATCCTTTTGATAGTCACTTGTGCTTTTAGTTAGCCCCTCGGGTTTTGGTATATTTGTCAGTGCAGGGGTGTTAGACAAACATTGGGGTTGCTCCTCATCAATATGCTGATTTGGAAATATATCTGGGGTAGGCTCAATTTGAGAAGGAACTTCTTTTGAAAGTATCCCATCCCTAGTTAACATTAATGCATCCTTGAATTCAAATGAGAAGTGATTTGAAATAGCCTTAAGGTGATTTAAGTTAGCTTCCTCAGCTTGGGAAACATGATTCAAAATGTCAATGCAAGGTTGGCAAGTCAAATCAGAATGGTTTTGGTAATGTACCTTGCACCAATTGGGGAGCAGGAGACTTTGCAGATCTACATCTTCTCCTAAGACCAACTAATCTTGTTGCAACTTCCTGATTAATGCCTGCTAATTTTCATCAGTCATAAGATCATGAAACTTTTGCATGGGCAGTTCTTTAGGATCAAGAATAGAAAAGGTTACAATTTCCTCCCTTTTGTACACCCCTATCCCAATTTTGAAATAGGCTACCTCATTGGGGAAATCATATTCAGTAATGATATGCTTGAGGTGAGGCTCACTTTCAATCCTAATTTGAGTAGGAATCCCTCTCCATGGTAGCCACATATGTGAAAAGTCAAGGGAAAGATATCCCCCTAGACTTTTCATCAAATCTCTACTCAACAGCATACCATAGGTCTCAAGAATATGCATACTTGAATATCTCGATGGTTAGGATCTTAGGGTTTGACTACTTGCACATGTATGTTTCTTAACTCCCCACTACATTTAACTTCTGTCTTGTCAAGTTGAATGACCTTCCTATTCGTTTGTACAGGGTTCAATCCCAACTTCTTGCATATGGAAAATGGCATAACATTGCCTGAAGCCCCTAAATCTAATAGACAATTATGTAGGTTCTTTCCACAAATCCTTAAACTCAAAAGAAATGGTGGAGTACCTACCTTGTTTCTGTACAAGGCTGCATTCACGTCCCTAGCAGGTGCCACCTTGTTTTTTTCTTTTGATTTATCAGCTTGCTCCAAAGCTTTCAGTACTATTTCCCGTTGGGCAGGACACCACTTTAGGATGTCAAAATAGGACAAAGAAGTTTTATGTTTCTGCATCGCAGAAACAATATCAAATTTTTTGTTACAGCTTGCACTACCTTTGAAGACACTGGAAGGATTACCTTTGTTTTGGAAGTCAGGTGGACCTTTTGGTGGAGGATTGTTATCAGCACTTTGATTTGCAGGCACCATGTGATTAGGTGGTGTTGATGAGGTGAGTGGACCCTTATTCTGATTCCTCAGGAAGTGTCCTCCTTTCATCTGAAAGGCTTGGGCATCATATGAATCTTCCTCTGGTCCATTCTCCTCTTGCCTTGGAATGAAGGTTCCTCCTCAAAGAGGTCATAATTCATTGCTATATTTACTGAGCCACCTTCTTTGTGAGGATTCCCTTGGAATGTTTGGGCATCTGTCTATGCCATCTTGACAAACTTTTCCATTTTAGGGTAGTTCACCTCAGAATGGGTTGCAGTATCATGCAGCCTGCACCAATTGGTCATGAAGTTGAGGTCATCCATGTTTGCAGTATGTGATCTCTCCTCATTTTCTTGATAGTTATGAGAAACTCCACTATTATTGGGCCATGTATTCCATTGCCTGTTGTTATTTGGCTTTTGGTTATATCCTCTATTTTGATTTTGATACCCTTGGTTAGAGGAATTTTGGCCTTGATAACCCCTTTGGTTGTAATTGTTGTTATTTTGATAAGTACCCTGATTATTGTTGTTTTGACTAGGATAGTTACCTTCGTTTTGAGAAGGGTTCAAACGAAGTTGAGCCATATCATTTGTAACTTGAGACAGTGTTTTTTTTAAGGTCTCTACCTCATTTGTAAGTTGAACTATCTTTTCACTTTCAACAGCCTTAGCAATAAGTGGCTGATCAACATGACTTGGGGTTACAACTTGGTTATGAAGACCATGGGGACCTTGAGGGACGTATGGTTGTTGAAAAAGGTCAGGAGTCCTATTAGCAAAGAATGGAACAGGGGGTTGGGTCTACAACTCAGACACAGACCCATAATGGGAAGGAGACATTCCTGGGATAGTATTGAATAACAGAGTCGGACTATGCATCTGATATCTTATTGGAGGAAAACCCCCTCCCAAACTTCCTTGTTGAGAGCTAATTTTTTGCTGTAGCTTGATAGCCAAATGATAAACTTTAGATAGGGAATCAATATCAGCTGGTTGATAAGTTCTTTGCAGGAACAAGCCAAGTAGAGGATCTATAACTCTAAAATATGCTTGGATGGCACTATTCTCAGTGACTAGATAGGGATCTTGCGATCTCCTATACATTCATTGGAACCTGGTATTGAACATGGGCAAGGATTCACATGGCTTCTTCCTAATGGTAGCAAATTGGTGATATAAAAGAGTTGGATCCACATAGATTCTGAACTGATTGATGAAAGCATTTTCTAGGTTTGTTCATCTCAAAATAGAACGCTAAGGGAGATTCAAATACCAGTTGTAAGCCATATCCCCTAAGGAATAAGGAAACAACCTACAAACTACATCATGGTGAGCTATCTAAGCCCTGGTACAGGCATCCTTAAAAGCTTGTATGTGCTCTTCAACACTCCTTGATTCACCACGAATGTATTTAGGACATAGTTTCTCAGGGTTCTTAGGCATGTCATGAAAACCTCCAGGAATAGTCCCCAATGGAGAGGGATTATTCTGAAAAAATGTCATAGGTGGTGGTGGTGGTTGAGCCAGTCATTGGATGGGTAGACCCAACTGTAATGAAAATTGAGATGGGTTGGATGGTGGATTGATGGGTATCCACTGGGGTATTGGTGAAAATCCTGGTGGGGTGAATGGTGCTGACAAGGGTGGTATGATGGTTGCCCCAATTCTGTGACTCTTGTGTCTTATTGGGGTCTTGAGTTCTATCAAAGGTGGTGGATTTTCAGCTGACCGAAGAACTCTATGGGACCTTTCTAGTGAGAAAAATCTAGTATTATCCATCTTGCCCTTCTAGGCCCTCCTAGCACCAAATTTGTTGACGGTCGAAATGGCACAGCAACAGTTAAACAGGATATTGCTATTTTGTTTCTCCTAAAAGAGAAAGACAACACATGGATGTCTTAGCTCCCAAGGTCTTTGTAGTTGGTTCTCAACTATGCTGATTTCACTCAGTTGGTTAATGTAACAATAATCTTCAAGGGGCCTACTGGTGTTGAGCTTCTAGACTGTTCTGGGATCAAACATAAACTTAAACTTACTCTAATTGGGGTTTTAAAGAAACAGCAAAAGATAGATCAAGGCTTTGAGATAGAAAAGAATGATACTTCATCTGAATTAACTAGACCTGTTGCCTAGGAATTCTAAACTAAAACTGAAGAACAAGATGAACTTGTGATTAACACACAGTTGTATTCATTTTCAGTGCTAATTTCAATAACATATTACTAACTACCATTTTAAATAAAACGCAAAATAACATCCCATTCCTTCAAGATTTCACAAATCAAATGATTAATTGCAGACAAACACCATTCTGAAACACAATCTAAAGTAGATTAAGATTTTGTTGCTTCTACTGTTAGTGAAATAGATAAACAACACTTACAAAGCTGGCACAATCACCAGTGTACAGAAAATTTGTGGCTCCAAATTGTTTCCATTCACACTAAGAATCTGAAAAACACATTACAGTCTATGTTG
>VDFB02029680.1:36677-47709 GCA_007258455.2 Sequoia sempervirens | reverse complement strand
AACATAATTATCCCATTCAGCTCTTCTGGGTAGTGTGTTGTGTAGGGGCCGTTGTTCTTGTATTACAACATGGAGTTCATGTGATGAAACAATAGAGCTTCTTTTCTCATACAGGAATGGGAGTTGTCGTTCTCCAAAGCACTAGAAAGAGATCAATTATCACATATCTTCAAGACTGATTGTCAGTCAGTTTATAAATGTTTGAAAACTTTAATTGGTGATGAAATCCTACTTCCTGCAGCTCAGAGGTTAATTCTACCTTCAAAACTGGTATCAATTTTTGTATCTAATGTGTTGGACCTAAATCCAAACTATCACGATATGGTTAAACTAGAAAATACAACTATCAAGGAAGTATTTCTGCAAGACAATGCTTTGTTGAAGAGTGTGCAAAAATATAAGTTTTGGAAGGGAGAAGCATATGTGGGTGAGACCTTCCCAAGGCATTATTTGTATCATAAGGCAGGATACAAAAATGTTTACACTGCAATGAAAATCTCATTGGAGAACAATTCATCAAGCTACCTAGATAGAGCATTAGCACACCATCATTTTGAAATTGGGGATGACATGGTAAGGACCTTCAAGCCAAAGTATCATGCATTATCATTTCTATTGACACATCATTGCCATCATGAAGTTAGAACCAACAAACAACTGGCCAATTAGAAAGAGGTGGAGTCAGTAGAGTCTCAAGCTACACAAAATTTTGAATGCACATCAGGTCAGAGAAAAATCACTAATTTTGGATATGAACATCACTGCAAATTTGCACTCAACTCCTCCAGCTCATCAGATCATGCACAAAGGAGAAGGGGTGGAAGGATCATCTGTTGGAAATGTTTGATGCAAGATCTTTTTGAGCACTACAGTCTAAAATTTTGAAAGCTAATATTATATAGATAGTTTTCAAATATTGAAATTACTAGTGTATCAGCTATTTTGTATCTATCAAGCTGATTACATATAGAATTTTCTATATTTTGATTATAGTCCTAAAAAATTTACTATTGTAATCCGTTATTTTATTATATTAATATATTTGGTCGGCCTATAGCCTTTTATTAATATATATATATATATATATATATAAAGGAGGGTTACGATGTAATTAAATAAACAAAATTACACTAATCAAGGGAAGAATAGAAATTAATTAAATAATTAAGAATTATATAATTAATAGAGGAATGTGACCATAAAAGATAATTAAATAATTAAAATTATTTAATTATGCAAGTAGGAGGAATTGATATGAAAAGGTGTGTTCATAGGCGAAGGACAATTTTCAGTGTCTACACTAACAACACCTATAACATCATTTTATTTTTACTAGCATATCCAAGGCCTTGATTCTTTGGCCTCGCTATTGGTTCAATGGGATTTATAATTCCTTGTCCATATTTTCACAAACCTTTTCCTTCATATCCCATTTTTTCATTATCTTAAATCCAACATTATTGTCATTATCCTCACAACTAACAAGAGTTGTAGATTCAAAAATATTATTTTATTCCTTACACTTTTTATCAAAAGAGGCTTTAGGTATATCACATTTATCAAACACTTAATCTAATGAATAAAACAAATCACTTGTAACACATGACACATTACATAGTGTAGGCTTAGACTTTAGACACTGATTTTCCTTTACGTAAGCTTCAAGTAATTAACTAAACAAATTAGTGTCTTCTCTCAATTTAAATATATCTTCCTTTTGTGACATATTTTACTCTTCTAATATTTCATTTATCTTTCTAAATTTTTGTAGTTCTTTTTGTAAAATATCTTTTACACACATTATTTTTTCATTCTCCTTTACTTTTTTCCCTATCTTTTCCATTGAAAAAAATGACTTCAACTTACCTTTTTTATAAATTTGGTTATGATTCAACCAAGTACTATGATTCACCACAATTATATGGTAGCTTTGTGTGCCTTCACTATTTCAATATTTGAAATGATCTACCTTTAATTTTGTATGCCTTCAAACAAGATTTAAAAAATATTAGATATTTTCTCAAATGTTGGAAACACTTTAGAAAAGATTGCAATCACCTTTCTTCTTTAATCAAATTCCACAAATAGATACAACCAATATTTATTCTAAATCTAGAACTTCTTCTCACTTTTCATTTACCAAATTTAATTTTATTCCAATATTAACGACTTTCTTTCAATCTTCAACCTCTTCAAAACATGTGAACCTTAGCAACCATTTTCCTTTTCTTTTGTTACAACTTCTCTTGCATTTTAGAACTATTATGATCTCTTCTTTTAGATTAACACCTTCTTAGTGGCTCCTTTTGACAATGAAAAATTCTAGTTTATTAGCTATGATCCTATATAAATGTTGACCTTCTTACTAGATAGTCTTTTACATAGCAATGTGATATCCTCTTTATGATGGCTTCTATATCTTTAAAAAACATGATTTACTCTTATCTTAGAAACTATGGTTGTGATAGCAACACCCAAATATTGCACTACAATTCATTCCAAAAACCACCATATATTAAACTTTCTCAACTTTTTTTGCATTTCAAGCCCAAATTTGAAGATTCACACATTGATTTGATGACCACATGGAGATGAAGATAGATCTACATGTTGAATGCACATAAGCCAAATAAGAGGGGGGTGAATCAATTGTACATTAAAATTTCAAAACCTTCATAAAAATTTAGATTCACATCAACTAAATTATCCCTTAATCTGTTTGAATGATTTAGCATGAAAAAAAAAAAACTAAAACTAAAACACAACAACAGTATGTGAAATGAAACACCAAATTTACATGGAAAACTCAAGAATGGAAAAACTGCGGTGAGGATTAGCTCACAATATAAAGTAATTGAAACACCAAAAATAATAGGCTCAGTATCCAAAAGAAAGAAGGGGTCACTCTCAAAGGATTAGTTCTAGATTGTTCACCTAATGGATTGTAAAAATCTCCAATCCATGCTCAGATACCATATTAGAAATTAGGAGATCTTGGAGATAAAGAGACAGGCACAATGAACAATAGGTAACTATTATTTTTAGTTGACCCAAATGATAATGAGTACAAATCCTTGCATATATAGGAAAAGAAGGTGTATTCTACCTATGAGGTGAATTGAAAAGTGCCCCAAGATGTGGCACAAATGGATAGACAAGCGTCCTATAGGTGGCAACCCTAGGAACACTTGGAGTGTCCAAACCAACAACCTCTATGACCAAGTCACCAACCTTGTGTTCCAAGTTTCTAGTGGCATTTGAGGTGAGTTAAAAATTATTTAAACCTCAAAAGGTGTGTGCATGAGGTTAACCAAATAACATAATAACCTCTAGAGGCTTAAATATTGCACATTCAGTTAGACAAGAAGTTGTCTAACCTCCTCAACCTAAGTACATTTAAGTATATTGAATAGATTAATAATTCACTTTAAAACTTTTTTAAAATCCTTCACATTTAGTGAGAAAATGCATGGTATTTATTGTGCTCACATTTTATATTTGTGATAGGACAAACTATTAATATGAAATACTTAAATGCTTGCGCATTGCTACCTCAATAGTTGTACACATAAGAACAATATTTTTTCACTATAATACAATACTTGTTTAAATGTGTGACTTATTTTATTAAATGATCATTTTATTTTATAAATGACACACTTATAGTGGATAGTTATGATATTCTATTTGAGAAAAAAATATTTCATTTATTCATGAATTTATTTATGTTTTTTCTGGGTATGTGCAGGATCATGATGGGCCAAAAAGTGGTGATATGATGGGTATTTGTAGGGTATGTGGCTGACGACTATTTTTCAATCCAAAATTAATGAAATGAAAATGGTTTTTAAAGGATATTCTCAGCTTTCCACCAATATAAAGTATGCTTTACTTTTAATTTAATAAATAGTTATTATTCATTTTCTATTTGAATTACGACTAAAGTCTTGATTGACAGGCTAATTGAAAAACATTTATAGCTTTCAAACGGTATCACATATTTGGAATCCAAAACATGCATCACATTCTATGCTTTGCATACTATAGGATTAAAAAAATAAAAAATGAATTTCATGAAGTTTTGACCAAGTTAAGGTGGTCAAACATATGATTTTTTATATTTTTAAAAGTTGTAATAAAAAATTCATAATTAATTATTTACTTGGAAAAAAATTACAAAAAAATATGCATCACATCCGAACATGAGTCCTCTACTTATATCTAAAATCTTATAAAAAAATATTATCATTTTATTGTGGATAGGGTGATCAGACAAACACCTACTCATTTTTTCCCTAAAATTTAAGTACTACTGCATTGAAATTTCAAATTTTCACTAGATAGATTTTTTTTTTAAAAAAAAAACCCTAGAAGTTTAGAAACTACATTCAATTTTCTACAGATTCTATTATTACATATTTTTGAAATAGTATAGATAACTTATTCAAATTTTTATGTCAAGTTGCCTAACTCTGATTTTTCTAAATTTTTTGCCACTTAAGGGCCTATTTTTTCCATGATGATCTTGCACATACCCTTTTTATATTGCATTCATACATTCTCATGTATTCAAGCATGGGTCCATTTTGATCAACATTTCATTTTTTATTTACATATGAACTATTAATTTACAATTTATAGTATAAATATATGATAAGATTGAGTATTATAAACACAAGTGCTATAATAACAATTGAACCCTGCACAACCTCTAGCCCATCTCCCCTATATTAGAGGCTACCATTGAGTCGATCTTTTATAGGATGTATGACATTTAGAGGATAATCATATGATATAATGTATGTCTCTACATGCTTTGTGGCCACGCCTTGTCACTTTGGTTTTCCTAACTCAGTAGACATGTAAGATGTACATGACCACCATAAATTATACTCAGTATGTTTTGATGATTAATCAACTATTATTTCGATCATTCCTAAGAAAATTTGACTTGGTCTTGACTCAATGTCTCAAGTCACTTGTAGCCCTGCCCCCTAGGAAAAAAACACATCGTGACCTTTTTTTATGTTTTATTGCTAAGAAATTTAAAATTTAATCACTCAAAAAATCTAGAATGAAATCCTTTGAGTAAAGAAAATGCATAAAATTATGTACAAGTAGTTAGTCTAATGTGTGTGTTTCATCAAGATACATTGAGTCATGTATATTAACTTCGAGCTCAATTCATAGGATATTCAACAAAGAGTGTTAAGCTCATCACATGTTTACATTGCAAAAATTCTAACAGTCTTGCCATGGAGTGTAGTCAAAAACAAACAAAAAACGGCCATTAAATCAGGTAGAAGGACATGAATAAAAGACATCCACCTTTTTTTATTATTGAAAAAAATTGAAAGAATTATTGTCCAACCTTGAAAACATGCTTCATTCAATTAGTTAGAATGTAATCGATCTAATGGATTTGTCAGACACTCAAAATTGGCACTTGAGAATTTCTCGACACGAGAATTCAATCCTTTGGATCATGGAATTATTAGAGACAAGACTTTTAATGGATAAATGATCTAAAACTTCCCCCAACTTGGATTTAATATGCATCACATTGTACATTTGGGAACAACATGTGGCCTCAGGCTTATCCTATTCAAACATACCATCACGCTACCTTTTATAATTATCACTATTCTCCACACTTGTGTTAATCATTGTTGGAAACTTGCAGCCATTTAAAGACAATTTCCACTTAACCTAAAAGAGAAATCTATGCAAATAAGTATTCAAAATCCATATGCAAGAGAATAGACAACATACCCATGAAAATATGACACAATATATACCTTGGGAAAACCCTTAAGAGGGAAAAACCCAGCCTCCAAAAGCATCCATCTCTCATGTATTATTCAGCAATAAAGATTACAATACATCTTTAGAGTCTCCATGAACACCATTGAAGCATCAATCCCTCTCCAATCAATCCATGTGAACAAGCATGTAATCACACATCCCATGCCATGCTTCAAACCCTCACAAATGCTAACAAGAGCTAACATGCAAACTTACCAACCTAAACAACTACCTAAACTTAACTTATGTCCCAAAGTTGCATACAACATAAAGTGGCCCAAACAATAATTACATTAAATACATTATGCAAGGTGTACAACACACATTTTAATAACATTCTTCCACTTTTTATATGCATTGCATAAGGGGAACAAGTAATCTCTAAACATGAATCAAAAGAACAATCCATTAGCCACATATACCATCAAGGAATCAAAGTGCTCCATGTGCTCCTTCAAGATACCTGCAAGAAGAATCAAGGTGACTACCATCCCAAACATGAAATCTCTCATGCACCATCATACCAATGCACAAAGATAAGAAGCTATCCAAAGAGAAGCCACACAGTCTGTCATAACGAAGCATATGTCCTACCTCAACCAATATCCCAAACGCATACACTCAATCCAAAGGTAACAATATGCACCAATAGTCGTCAAGATACACAAACGCATAGCTGAAATAACACCCACAGCAAGTGCTAATACATCCAACTATCCATACCTCCAAGGTATACAAAACATAGTAAACTCATGCCATAAAAAAATTACACCCATAAACTACAATCCTAAAATCCATGTGCAAAACCTGTCAAAGAATGACATACACATCCAAGAGATCCCAGTGCATGGATAATGCAAATCTTAAAAAGATCAAGGAATACCAAGTCTACCAATCGCATCATATAAAAAGTGTAAACAACATCATGTAGTACCAAGGAATCATCCACAATGATATGCAAAACTTGTAAACCAATAACCTATAAGAATGACTCTCATCACAAGTCTTCATAGCTCTCCCAAGTTCTCCACACCCAACAAAGAAAAAAGATAAAGGAACCTCCATGTCATCACCCAAGAACATAAGTGAAAACACATGACCACAAGCTAGTGATCACAATAGCTCCAACCAAACCTCAAACCAATGTAATGTGAAAATCGAACATCCAAGAAGATAACCAAGACCAAAGAGAGAAACATTGCACATCATATACCTATATAAAATCCTTCTACATAGACCCTTAAATTCCAACTGTGTCAAGTATGATCTCCTCCACAACACCCCAAAAGAAGAGTCATAAAAACACCTAATCGTTCAATCACCAACATCAAACATAACATATTTATCATGTAATCAACATGGATGTAAGCCTCTCATAACCAAAGAATATCAAACTAAATCCATTCCCAATGAAGGAAATAAGCCCAAAACATCTCCTAAACTCAATATCAATGAATGTAATCACAATGCATAAGGAGATAGACATGCCAACACTCCTCAAATGAACCCTCCAAAACCATATATCCATAGCTCAAGATCCATATGCATGAGAAGATAAAGCATAAACATAAAGCGCCTAAAAGAAACAATGGGTCATACTTCTCAAGTGAAACCACTGAGTAGACCAAGAGTGGGGAATGAGAATGATCCTCCAAGATATCCAAGTCCTCATGACTCAACCAAGAACTCTCCTCATAGGTTCATGTTGAACTCACGTCCAACCAAGGTGTAGGCTCCTTAGACTTCCTGCTAAAATCTCATCAAGAGTAACCATCTCAACACATGTCTCTAATGTTAGAGTAATAAGTTATTTCACTTAATTAATTACATCATAATGGTTAGTTAATTAAGTCACTTATCACTTTAGTTACTTAAGCTAAACTTAGGCACATTAATAATTAATTATTAAGTGTGCACACTAGGGTTTCCTTTTATGGTTTCCTTTAGGGTTATGCATACATTTCTTTTATAAAGCAAATCATCTCATGTAATTTATTGAATTCCTAAATAATACTATTTGCACATCTTCATGCAAAGCTCTTGCTTGTTTCTATTTTCTCTTCTGTGGAAGGCTTTTCTAGTTTGCATGTATGATCTTGGTTTCTAACATCTAATCACAAGAGAACTCAAGTCTCACCTATGTCTCCAAGTATCCATGAGTACTTGTAACCAACCAATCCATGCCAAACTCTAAATGCAACATAGCACCATCATGAAGTAATCAAGCAAATGATCAATTTACCCAATACAAAGAGAACCTCACTTGATCAATGTCAAATCTCCAATCAAGAATCAGGAACATAAACATGACATCCATGATCTAA
The DNA here is from genome assembly GCA_007258455.2 of Sequoia sempervirens. Lineage (NCBI taxonomy): Eukaryota > Viridiplantae > Streptophyta > Pinopsida > Cupressales > Cupressaceae > Sequoia > Sequoia sempervirens. The sequence goes on along the minus strand of VDFB02029680.1, from coordinate 39,580 downwards.
CCATCTCCTCCTAGGAGATCACATGCACCATAACATATATACATCCTAGTCTCAAGAGAACAAGTACCATTCCAAACTCTAAACGTGTATCAAGATTAAACCATGACATAATAGCAAAACACTCTAAACAAAGAAACCATATCCCCAATCACATGAAGATAACCATACCAAATTATGCATCCATGTCATTTCCAAATAACTCCCACTAAAATGTGATACCCAGTCACACATGGCATCGTGACAACCATCCTCTCCATGAAGATTATACAGGTCTACACACACAACTGAAATGTTAGTAACATAGCAAGTAGAACCAAAATCTCCAAGCTAAGAAGATACCTACAACCACCAAACCATCATAAACATATCCATCACCGCCAAACCATCACTGTCAAAAGCTCCACTAAAAGTGAATAACCAAAAAATAACAAGCTCTCATGACATCGTGATAATCATCTCCTCAATAAATATTAACCAAGAATGCCCTCACAAAAACAAAGAACTCAAATGCAACATGAGCTCCTTAATAAGAAAGCAAAGTAAACCATGAGCCTCATACCAAGAAGATACATTGCCACAACCTGAAACAACAACACCACCAACAATGCACTTGCATAAACCATCATGACATGCCAAAGTCTCTAAAGCACAAGAAACATCCACGACACCATGATCACCACCAAATGTATCAACAACTCAACCCAACCGTGTCCCACATATCTGCATAACATAGTCAACTACATAGGTCTCACATCATGACTGTACCTAGTCATACCATCTCACCTCCTCAATATGACAACAAAACCAGCAAACCAAGTAACTAGACTAAGCCACCAAACTAAAAATGCATTAGAACTGAAATATCTATGAGAAAAGACAAGCCATGTCCAAGTCATAAATGCAACATGTAAGTATAAACCGCCTACAACATTGCACAACTTGTAGATACAACAATGTAACATACAAATCCAACCATTTACTAATAACCATGTCAAATGATAGAATAATTTGAGATGTACAACTGAGCATACAATGAATCCAACATCAAATCTCCAAGATACGATCATCCATAAACTCAGTGTCACCATAGTCAAAGTAACCCATAAAAATCTTATATAAAGAAAATAGCAAATAAACCATACCAAAATATCTCCAAACCTAATCCACTGTGTAGTTCTCTGAACAAGCTTTTTGTTGACTATTCAAAGTCCAAAAGCCAACTTCGTATGCTCAAGATATGCCCTCTTGAAGCTCAAAACAAACACCTGACTTCCAGTAAGCAAAACACTATCCAAACTATAAAGTATCAGAAAAACACCTACACCACAACATAAAGCATTGAATTGGGTTTCTAGTGAGTCCAAGAAGAGCAAAAATGAACACTCTAGGAAAAAGTTATGCCCCTTGGAAGTAAAACAAAAGTTTGAACCCAAGGCAAAAAAATTTAAGGTGGCTGGACAGTGGCCCCACCTGGGTGGCCTAGCTCCTTGGATGGTGGACCCGAAATTCATTTCAAACTAATTAAATTTGCATATAAAAAATTTCAGGATCCTTTTGACATTATTCATGGTGGACTAAAAAAGGGCGATGGAAATTTTATTTAAAAACATTGTTTTAAAAACATTTTTAAAAAGTTTTTATAACCCTACGAAGGGGACAAGGCAGAGCCCATTGGCAAGTCGTCGGTTGGTACCGTGTCGGCAGCAAGCTATTGGACGGTACCTACCTATAGGTTTCTTCAGCCCTGCAAAGGTACAACGGTCAAGGGTGGGGGCCGACCCCCTGCCTAGATTTTATATATTTTTTTCTCAAACAAACTTTCTATCAACCTTTTCAACATTGATTTTTTTAAATTTTTATAGGATGAAATTTTGAAGCCAATGGAGTTTTTATTTTTTATTTTTTATTTTATTCTATAGACGCCCTAGATGGTCGTACGGTCGAGTTGGGGCTAAATTTTTTTTTGCATTTTTTCACAGTAACAAAAATAGGTCAAGTTATATATCAAAATTTGACTCTCGACCAACCCAGATCCAATTATGAGGTCCATTTTATTCCAGGGTGTCTTCTATAAATTCTCCCCCACAAAACCCTCATTTGAATATATAGCCAAAAAACTCTTTTCACCCAAAATTTCTCACACCCCAAATCCACAAACAACCCATCAAAACAACAAACCTAAAACCCTCAGATATGTAATAAACAACCTGCAAAACACTCATATCTTGCCATGCATGCCTTTCATTCTCACATGCAATGCATAGATTTAAACTTAAACAATATTTTTCTCTACCAAGGGTTATACAACCACAACCATGGCTCTAATACCAATTGTTGGAAACTTGCAGCCATTTAAAGACAATTTCCACATAACGCAAAAGAGAAATCTATGCAACTAAGTATTCAGAATCCACATGCAAGAGAATAGAAAACATACACATGAAAATATGACACAAGATATACCCTAGGAAAACCTGTAAGGGGGGAAAACCTAGCCTCCAAAAGCATCCCTCATGTATTATTCAGCAATAAAGATTACAATACATCTTTAGAGTCTCCATGAACACCATTGAAGTATCAATCCCTCTCCAAGCAATCCATGTGAACAAGCATGTAACCACACATCCTATGCCATGCTTCAAACCCTCACAAATGCTAACAAAAGCTAACATGCAAACTTACCAACCTAAACAACTACCCTTGTGGTTGCTTTTCTAGAAGCAAGCTCCCACAAAACCACCAAGTGGATTTACATAAAACCATGTGACTAAAACCATGAGATTACAAAACCATGTCCCCATATTTAATATTGGGTACTTTATTTAATTTATTTTTCCCAATATTAAATAATTACATTTTTAGCAACTTAACTTATGTCCCAATGTTACATACATTATAAAGTG
>VDFB02029680.1:0-36577 GCA_007258455.2 Sequoia sempervirens | reverse complement strand
AATATATATAATACATTTGGTCATATAATTATTTAACATTAATATTATATATTATATATTATTATTATTATTATTATAATATAATATTAAGTATATTAAATATCATCATATAATAATAATTAATAATTAATAATAAGTATATTTTATATTACTAATATAATAATTATTTATTATTAAAAAAAAAATATTTAAACTATATTTAAAATATAATATGTTATTTATTAAATATATTAAATAATATCAAATATAGTTTAAGTTAAGATTTATTTAAATAATTGTTTTAAGTTCAAATAATTTTAGTTTAGTTGGAAGAAAAAAGTTAAAATGTTTTTTAGTTATTATATGACAATGACCGCGGAGAGGAAAGGAAGAAAAGCATAATAGAGAACAAAATAAGAAAAAGTCAAATCCTTAGAGTGTGTTGATTAAGCCCAACCATCTCGAATAGATTATGTGTTAAAAAAGGAAAATGAAAGTCTATCCTTACAATAAGCAAAGCCATAAGGGCCTACGAAAGGCCTTACTATTGGTAGTTGCTTTAGCCTTTAGCCCTTTCCACATCAACGATAGACAATTCCATTTTTAGTTTTCCTTCGCTTAATTTGTATGGATATCCACTGCCTTAATAGCATGTATTAATTCATTATAGAATATTATAATTAATTTTTTATTTATATGAAGGTTCTTATAAGAATTAAACATATCATTTAGAATATATATCTTTAAAATAATTTATATAAAATATAATTTATCTGAAGGCATTTGTATTTCTAGATGGAACATGTAAAATATTAATGATATAAATTATATAGAATAAAAAATAAATTATAGGCCTAATTTAACCCTAACCTTAACCCTAAATAAAATAGCAAGCATGACCTTAATTATAATCATAATTCTAACCTTATATCCAACCCTAACAAAACTACTAATTGTAATTAAAACCCTAAGATCCATACAAATTGTAACACAAATCCTAACTATAATCCATAAATTTATTGTAGAAACCTAATAATAATTGAAACCCTAATCAAAATCGTAAATATGACCAAAACTTTGTCTTAGACTCCTTAACCATAATCCTAATTGAACCTAATTAATTTTTTCTAGGAAAAGATCTTATAATGATAACAACTTTGATTCTTCTTCTAAAAGAGCATTAGATAAAACCAAATCTTTGATAGTATTTGTAATTAGTCTTAAAGAAAAGTAACTTTATATTTTTCATTCAACAAAAGTCACAAAACCCTATAACTCTTAAAACAATATGTGAGTAGTCAAGAGCAAGGACATCATCACAACAAATAGGGGTGCCTTCATGGTGGACCACTCTTATGCAAGAAAACAAACCTAATGAAATTACTTGGAGATGTTTGTTGCATTGAATGGAAATGATGATGTAAAACTAATGTATCTTTTGTGTTATATATATATATATATATAATTTTAAATTAATATATAAAATATGTTGAGATATATCATTCTCATATATATTTGTCAAGGTACTTTACTTTGAGATACATTATCATTTTAGGACTCAAATACATATCAAAGTTAGGGCAAAATGTAATGATAAAGTTTGCATAGTCATGATGTTTTCCATTTAGATTACAACCCATTTTAAGATATTGTCTTGATACTATAATATATTAAAAAATTGCATGGTCTTATGTGTAGTACAACTTCTAGCCCTATCTATTATCCTTATCCATTGACACTCATACTCATACATTTATCCTTTATCTCCTCAATATCCATAATATTTTCATACTTTTACCCATTTATCAAGCCTATTATTGACCTATATATCTAACCATTCATTACCTATATTAACATTAACATTTTTAAGTCTTCTAAATCAATCCCACAACACAAAATTGATCTCACTACATGAAATTGAATTTTAAAATTTAAATATTCTAATTCAAATTTTGCTCAACTCCAAAATTTGAATTAGAACGTCATTGTTTAAATGTCCGCGGGAAGGGAAATGCAACAAAGTTTGATCGACACACCATTAACAAAATCATTATGCAAAACTAAGAACAATGCAAAAAACAGAAAGAAATGCATGTTAATCCAATTCAATAAGTGAAACTAGTCATTGTTCCTTGCACACACACAATTTATATTCGCAATTCTGACACCTACAAATTATATTCGCAACCCCAAATTACACAAATACTTGAATTCCACAAAAAGATGAAATCCGTTTCGACTTCTGCCTTACGATCATAAAAGAATGTTGGGCTTGAGATGGATTCGAAGCAGCACCCTGCCAAAGAGGATAAACTCAGTGAAGCAAAATGGTGTAGACCTAGACCAAAGAAACACTACAATGTGAGAACAATTCAAACGAAATGGATAATTTAACAACAGGTTTTATTGAGCTAAGGTCGCAATTGTTTTACAATACGCAATGGGACTTGTCCTATACTTAAATGACAAATCGTCCATTCCATTTCAAAATGGAATGTTTTTGATTCCAATCGCAACTTTAAAGAATAAAAGAGTTGCATTCTCATTTTCAGCAATGGACTTATCCATGCTTTTTTAATTTAGTGTTATATATTATTTGAGATTGATAATGCATGTCAAGGTTTTTAATTAGTTTACTTTGTAGATTGAACCTTTCATAAGGCATATTGAAGAATTGGTTCTATATTGTCATACTGGTGGCATTATAAATATTAAATTTATGAGAACATAAAACATCAACATAATTTATAGACATAAAACATCGACAAATGGTTAAGAGTAAAATATTTTTGCAGTTTTTTTAAAATCTTAAATAATTTAAAACAGAATCTCCGCACAATTTATTAAATAGCCCGAAATATAAACTAATTAAACCACAACATTTTTAATAAAGCAATAAACTTCAAATTTTATATAAGTTACAAATAATGTCTTGGATGATACAAGTTATGATCAGGAAATTCAGAAGAACACACATTCTGACACTTCTGAATAAGAAATTTGAGGCCCTCCACAGTATATGAAAATATGATTACTGCTTTGTACTGTGTAAGGTTTGACCTCATATTGTGGTAACTGGACTAATGATTCCTTGCCTTTTAGAGGGTAACTTAGCAACTATGACACCACTATGACACCACTAAGTGCACCCACTGCAACAAGAAGTGCCTGGTACATCTTCTGTATATTGCCTTCTTCTGATGGATATAAACAATGCACCACATTTTGGTCTGTGAGGGCTATCACACAAAACACCAAAACTGCCATAGCTGCATGAACCAAATCCTTAGATTTAATCTTATACTCAGACTCATTGGAAGGTTTAACTTGACTACTTGTGGCTAACCCATTAATGGTGGCAATCCCATAGTGCACCTTGCCTGTGGAACCATCTTTGAAGGTGTCTACCAGTGAAAAGAAGAAGCATGCTATTCCAAGAATACCCACTGTCACTCCTACTAAGAACTTATCTGATGTTTTGCATTCTTCGTTGCTGGAGAGAAGATTAGAAAGAGCCTGAAACACAAACAAAATTCCAGTGGGCAATATCTTTGCAATATTTGATGCGCCGAAGACAATGTACAATTGACCACACTTGGGGTAGGTGGACATCTTTCTTTGAGGAAATGGGAAGTAGGCTTTCTTCATTAGCCAGCATTGCTCGCTTGGAATTCGATGTTGCTTAGATTTCTTTTTTATCTAGTTCTTCCTCAGAACTTCAGATTCAGATTACAAATAATTCATTGACCGAAGTTTACACAATTATTTATATCAAGACGTTTGGATGACAGAGTTCACATTAACATGCTTTCTCCTTGGACCGCTGCACATTACTCATGAATGCGAACATATGTTTTTTCCATTTACCTGATTTGAATATAAGCTAACGAAATTGCCAACTAATTTCTCCGGCCTTTTCTAAAGAAGGGGTGGCTGTTGGGTCCACATGGCTTCAATCTTTGGTTGCTAGTGATTTCTAAATAAAATCTATTAGTTTTTTCTTATCTATTACTATCTTGGTGTTTAGTCATTAATCCACGGTGTCTTTACGGTTGGGAACATGGCCGTCATGTTCACACTGTCCATAGGTTCACGGTACAACACATATGAACGGTGGTTTGAAAAAAAGTTCGGTTTTCACTTTGACGGTCGTTTTTATAAGGCGAGCTTAACTGCCAAGCGTTGGAAATACTCTGGTGAAACTACTTGTGGTGATGAAGGTGGCATGGTTTATTACGCATGACGAGGCTGCTGCTTCCCAGAGGCGTACAGAAAATGAGGTACGCTAACTGAAAAGCTTTCCATGAATACATTGCTGTTAAGGCAGCCAGTCAATTATTAAGGTGTCTCTCTGCAATCCCATGTGAATCTTCACCTAACGACTGGCTAACACAAAAATAGCACAGATGAGAATCAGAAAAGTTTGGAAAGTATTTCTACGAGGAATCCGTGATTAGGAAAAGTGTGGTCAGTAATGGCAGTTATAAAAAGTAGATTGACAGTATGTTTGACTGGGATAAGCCCGAGGCTACGTGTTGTGCCCAGATGTACCATGTGATTCATATCAAATCCACTTTAAGGGAAGTTTCACATCGTCTTTGCATTCAGAGTATTGCCTCTAAGAACTAATAATTCTCTAATCCAGAGGACTGAATTCTCACGTCGAAAAGGTCCCAAGTGCCAATTTTGAGTGTCTTACAAACCCATTTGAGCGATTACATTCTGACTAACCGAATGCCTCACATCCAGTAAAGCATCTTGTCAAGGTTGGACTCCCTTCTATTCTCTTTGAAAGAATAATTGGACAGCCTTTTTATTCTCTTTTAACTTCGTTTAAATATTAAAAAAATTGGATGTCTTCATGTCCTTATAACATGATAGCCGCTTTTTTTGGGGTGGGGGAGATGAATCCATTCCACGACAAGACTGCTACAACATTTCCAGTGTAAACACGTGATGGGCTTAGTAATCTGTGTTGAGTATCCCATGAGTTGAACTTGAAACAGACACATTAGATTTACTACGTGCGCAAAATTTTATACGTTTTCCTCACTCAAAGGATTTCATTTTGGATTGTTTGAGTGATTAGTGATAGGTGAAAATAAGAAATATTTAATATTAATAATTAAATTCAGGTTGGTCTAAGTGTCAATCTGAGAGAACTTATGAAAGGTGTAGTGGTTATATACGCAAGGGCTGCACATAGTGAGGTGAGTATTGATGAAATGGAATTAAAAAACAAAAGCATTCTTTTGAATTGTTATGAATTTTTTGTATTAATGTAAAAACTACTACGGGACTGTGTAGGCCGCTATGGAAAATGTGCACACTAAGATACCACAATCTACAATAGAAACTGTATGCATGTGATAGTAACTTATTGCAATAAAAATTCTAAAACAATAATTATCAAAACATAAATATAAATCACAAATTCATTATTGAAATAAATAATTAAGTTAGTGTCTATGTTTATTCAAAGATTAACAATTATTAGACGAAATAAAATCACACAACATACTAAATAAAATACAAAGATCATTGTGATGCTTATAGAGAGTGAGCCCTCCTCTCCATCTGCAAGCAAATGATCTTCTAAGGTGTTGCTACAAAAATCCCTTCAAAATGCAAACTACATACATTTATTTCAAAAATATTGTATTCTTATTACATTATTCCTGTGTTATTCTCAAGCCTTCCTTTTGCTATTACATTTATGCATTGTTATATATTTGACGTAACTCTTCTCACGCCTAGTTCTATCCTCTTACGTTGTTGTGTTTCTTTTATTATATTGCCTTTATATAATGAATAAGGCATATAACATATTTTCCAAATTTGCATAGATGTTCCTTCATTCATGGTTCTCCTTCTATTTCGTGGATAGATCTAAAATATAGGTAACCATTTTATACGCTAAATAATCATCCTAAAATAGAGGATTTGGTTTGGTTTGTTACCAAACAATATAAAAAAAAAGTTACAAAATAATCCGTGAGATTTATTTCTAACTCATGGCCATTACAACACATTAAAATATAAATGAAGCAGAAATTATTTATGTGTTGAAATTATATTGTTGACAATTGACATGAAATTTGTACATTAAATCTTCGTTGATTTGTTGCAACCAAGAATAAAATGAAAATAGTTTTTAGTAAATACAATCCAATAATTATTTATCTTATTTTATCTATAAACTATATTAATTATGTTTCAGGTTGTGGCAGTGTATCTTCTTGGTATGAGGCTCATGGTTTACTTTGCTTTCTTATTAAGGAGCTCATGTTGCATTTGAGTTCTTTATTTTTGTGAGGGCATTCTAGGTTAATCTTTATTGAGGAGATGATTATCATGATGTCATGAGAGCTTGTTATTCTTTGGTTATTCACTTTTATTGGAGCTTTTGACAGTGATGGTTTGGTGGTGATGGATATGTTTATGACGGTTTGGTGGTTGTAGGTATCTTCTTGGCTTGGAGATTTTGGTTCTACTTGTTACGTTACTGACATTTCAGTTGTGTGTGTAGACCTGGATAATCTTCATGGAGAGGATGGTTGTCACGATGCCATGTGTGACTGGGTATCACATTTCGATGGGAGTTATTTGGAAATGACATGGATGCATCATTTGGTATGGTTATCTTCATGTGATTGGGGATATGGTTTCTTTGTTTAGAGTGTTTTTCTATTATCTCATGGTTTACTTTTGATACACATTTAGAGTTTGGAATGGTACTTGTTCTCTTGAGAGCAAGATGTCTATATGTTATGGTGCATGTGATCTCCTAGGAGGAGATGGTTAGATAATAGATGTCATGTTTATGTTCCTGATTCTTGATTGGAGATTTGACATTGACCGAGTGTGGTTCTCTTTTTATTGGGAAAATTGATCATTTACTTGATTACTTCATGATGGTGCTATGTTGCATTTAGAGTTTGGCATGGATTGGTTGGTTACAGGTACTCATGGATACTTGGAGACATAGGTGAGAATTGAGTTCTCTTGTGATTAGCTATTAGAAACCAAGATCATACATGCAAACTAGAAAAGCCTTCCATAGAAGAGAAAATAGAAAAAAACAAGATCTTTGCATGAAGATGTGCAAATAGTATTATTCTGGAATTCGATAAATTACATGAGATGATTTGCTTTATAAAAGAAATGTATGCATAACCCTAAAGGAAACCATAAAAGGAAACCCTAGTGTGCACACTTAATAATTAATTATTAATGTGCCTAAGTTTAGCTTAAGTAACTAAAGTGATAAGTGACTTAATTAATTAACCAATATGATGTAATTAATTAAGTGAAATATCTTATTACTCTAACATTAGAGACATGTGTTGAGATGGTTACTCTTGATGAGATTTTAGCAGGAAATCTAAGGAGCCTACACCTTGGTTGGACGTGAGTTTAACATGGACCTATGAGGAGAGTTCTTGGTTGAGTCATGATGACTTGGCTATCTTGGAGGATCATTCTCATTCCCCACTCTTGGTCTACTTGGTGGTTTCACTTGAGAAGTATGACCCATTGTTTCTACAGGTCTATGATGTGCAATGTTTCTCTCTTTGGTCTTGGTTATCTTCTTGGATGTTCGGTTTTCACATTACATTGGTTTGAGGTTTGGTTGGAGCTATTGTGATCACTAGCTTGTGGTCGTGTGTTTTCACTTATGTTCTTTGGTGATGACATGGAGGTTCCTTTATATTTTTTCTTTGTTGGGTGTGGAGAAATTGGGAGAGCTATGGAGACTTGTGATGAGAGTCGTTCTTACAAGTTATTGGTTTACAAGTTTTGCATATCATTGTGGATAATTCCTTGGTAATGCATGATGTTGTTTACACTTTTTATATGATGCGATTGGTAGAATTGGTATTCCTTGATCTTTTTAAGATTTGCATTACCCATGCACTAGGAGCTCTTGGATGTGTATGTCATTCTTTGATAGGTTTTGCACATGGATTTTAGGATTGTAGTTTATGGGTGTATTTTTTTTATGGGATGAGTTTACTATGTTTTTTATACCTTGGAGGTATGGATAGTTGGATGTATTGGGACTTGTTGTGGGTGTTATTTCAGATATGGGTTTGTGTATCTTGATGACTACTGGTGCATATTGTTACCTTTGGATTGAGTGTATGCGTTCGGGATATTGGTTGAGGTAGGACATATGCTTCGTTATGATAGATTGTGTGGCTTATCTTTGGATGGATTCTTATCTTTGTGCATGTAGTTAGCTTCAGTTAATCCAATTCAATAAGTGAAACTAGTCATTGTTCCTTGCACAAACACAATTTATATTCGCAATTCTGACACCTACAAATTATATTCGCAACCCCAAATTACACAAATACTTGAATTCCACAAAAAGATGAAATCCGTTTCAACTTCTGCCTTACGATCATAAAAGAATGTTGGGCTTGAGATGGATTCGAAGCAGCACCCTGCCAAAGAGGATAAACTCAATGAAGCAAAATGGTGTAGACCTAGACCAAAGAAACACTACACTGTGAGAACAATTCAAACGAAATGGATAATTTAACAACAGGTTTTATTGAGCTAAGGTCGCAATTGTTTTACAATACGCAATGGGACTTGTCCTATACTTAAATGACAAATCGTCCATTCCATTTCAAAATGGAATGTTTTTGATTCCAATCGCAACTTTAAAGAATAAAAGAGTTGCATTCTCATTTTCAGCAATGGACTTATCCATGCTTTTTTAATTTAGTGTTATATATTATTTGAGATTGATAATGCATGTCAAGGTTTTTAATTAGTTTACTTTGTAGATTGAACCTTTCATAAGGCATATTGAAGAATTGGTTCTATATTGTCATACTGGTGGCATTATAAATATTAAATTTATGAGAACATAAAACATCAACATAATTTATAGACATAAAACATCGACAAATGGTTAAGAGTAAAATATTTTTGCAGTTTTTTTAAAATCTTAAATAATTTAAAACAGAATCTCCGCACAATTTATTAAATAGCCCGAAATATAAACTAATTAAACCACAACATTTTTAATAAAGCAATAAACTTCAAATTTTATATAAGTTACAAATAATGTCTTGGATGATACAAGTTATGATCAGGAAATTCAGAAGAACACACATTCTGACACTTCTGAATAAGAAATTTGAGGCCCTCCACAGTATATGAAAATATGATTACTGCTTTGTACTGTGTAAGGTTTGACCTCATATTGTGGTAACTGGACTAATGATTCCTTGCCTTTTAGAGGGTAACTTAGCAACTATGACACCACTAAGTGCACCCACTGCAACAAGAAGTGCCTGGTACATCTTCTGTATATTGGCTTCTTCTGATGGATATAAACAATGCACCACATTTTGGTCTGTGAGGGCTATCACACAAAACACCAGAACTGCCATAGCTGCATGAACCAAATCCTTAGATTTAATCTTATATTCAGACTCATTGGAAGGTTTAACTTGACTACTTGTTGCTAACCCATTAATGGTGGCAATCCCATAGTGCACCTTGCCTGTGGAACCATCTTTGAAGGTGTCTACCAGTGAAAAGAAGAAGCATGCTATTCCAAGAATACCCACTGTCACTCCGACTAAGTACTTATCTGATGTTTTGCATTCTTCGTTGCTGGAGAGAAGATTAGAAAGAGCCTGAAACACAAACAAAATTCCAGTGGGCAATATCTTTGCAATATTTGATGCCGAAGACAATGTACAATTGACCACACTTGAAGTGGTGGTTGTTGTCTTTGCTGAGGAAATGGGAAGTAGGCTTTCTTCATTAGCCTTGACATTGCTGCCGGACTTTGTCATGTTGTTTAGATTTCTTTTTATCTGGATTCTTTCTCAGAACTTCAATTCGGGAGATTACAAATAATTCATTGACCGAAGTTTTACACGAATTATTTATATATCCAAGACGTTGGATGACAGAAGTTTGCATTAACATGCTTTTCTCCTTGGATGGACCGCTGCACATTACTCATGAATGCGAACATATGTTTTTTCCATTTACCTGATTTGAATATAAGCTAACGAAATTGCCAACTAATTTCTCCGGCCTTTTCTAAAGAAGGGGTGGCTGTTGGGTCCACTGGCTTCAATCTTTGGTTGCTAGTGATTTCTAAATAAAATCTATTAGTTTTTTCTTATCTGTACGATCTTGGTGTTTAGTCATTAATCCATTTTGGTGTCTTACGGTTGGGAACATATTCAATCCATGTTCACTGTCCATAGGTTCACGGTACAACACGCTATGAACGGTGATTCAAAAAAAAGTTATAGGTTTTCACTTTAACGGTCGTTTTATAAGGCGAGCTTAACTGTAAGCGCGTTAGTACTCTTAAAAGTGAGAAACTACTTGTGGTGATGAAGGTAGCATGGTTATTACGCATGACTGGCTTGATCTGCTGCTTCCAGAGGCGTACAGAAAATAGGTACGCTTCTAACTGAAAACTTTTCCATGAATACATTGCTGTCAAGGCAACCAAAAACAGTCAATTATTAAAGTTGTCTCTCTGCAATCCCATGTGAATCTTCACCTAACGACTGGCTAACACAAAAATAGAAGTTTCAAAAGTATTTCTACGAGGAATCCGTGATTAGGAAAAGTGTGGTCAGTAATGGCAGTTATAAAAAGTAGAGTGACTGTATGTTTTACTGGGATAAGCCCGAGGCTACGTGTTGTGCCCAGATGTACCATGTGATTCATATCAAATCCACTTTAGGGGAAGTTTCACATCGTCTTTGCATTAAGAGTGTTGCCTCTAAGAACTAATAATTCTCTAATCCAGAGGACTGAATTCTCACGTCGAAAAGGTCTCAAGTGCCAATTTTGAGTGTCTTACAAACCCATTTGAGCGATTACATTCTGACTAACCGAATGCCTCACATCCAGTAAAGCATCTTGTCAAGGTTGGACTCCCTTCTATTCTCTTTGAAAGAATGATTGGACAGCCTTTTTATTCTCTTTTAACTTCGTTTAAATATTAAAAAAATTGGATGTCTTCATGTCCTTATAACATGATAGCCGCTTTTTTTTGGGTGGGGGAGATGAATCCATTCCACGACAAGACTGCTACAACTTTTCCAGTGTAAACACGTGATGGGCTTAGTAATCTGTGTTGAGTATCCCATGAGTTGAACTTGAAACAGACACATTAGATTTACTACGTGCGCAAAATTTTATACGTTTTCCTCACTCAAAGGATTTCATTTTGGATTGTTTGAGTGATTAGTGATAGGTGAAAATGAGAAATATTTAATATTAATAATAAAAATCAGGTTGGTCTAAGCGTCAATCTGAGAGAACTTACGAAAGGTGTAGTGGTTATATATGCAGGGGCTGCACATAGTGAGGTGAGTATTGATGAAATGGAATTAAAATACAAAAGCATTCTTTTGAATTGTTATGAATTTTTTGTATTAATGTAAAAACTACTACAGGACTGTGTAGGCCGCTACGGAAAGTGTGCACACTAGGAGACCACAATCTACTATACAAATTGTATGCATGTGATAGTAACTTATTGCAATAAAAATTCTAAAACAATAATTATCAAAACATAAATATAAATCACAAATTCATTATTGAAATAATAATTAAATTAGTGTCTATGTTTATTCAAAGATTAACAATTATTAGACGAAATAAAATCACACAACATACTAAATAAAATACAAAGATCATTGTGATGCTTATAGAGAGTGAGCCCTCCTCTCCATCTATAAGCGAATGATCTTCTAAGGCATTGCTACAAAAATCCCTTCAAAATGCAAACTACATACATTTATTTTAGAAATATTGTATTCTTTTTCCATTATTCCTGTGTTATTCTCAAGCCTTTCTTTTGCTATTACATTTCTGCATTGTGATGTATTTGACGCAACTCTTCTCACGCCTAGTTCTATCCTCTTACTCTGTTGTGTTTCTTTTATTATATTGCCTTTATATAATGAATAAGGCATATAACATATTTTCCAAATTCGCATAGATGTTCCTTCATTCATGGTTCTCCCGCTATTTCGTGGACAGATCTAAAATATAGGGAACCATTTTATATGCTAAATAATCATCCTAAAATAGAGGATTTGGTTTGGTTTGTTACCAAACAACATAAAAAAAAGTTACAAAATATTCCGTGAGATTTATTTCTAACTCATGGCCATTACAACACATTAAAATACAAATGAAGCGGAAATTATTTATGAGTTGAAATTATATTGTTGACAATTGACATGAAATTTGTACATTAAATCTTCGTTGATTTGTTGCAACCAAGAATAAAATGAAAATGGTTTTTAGTAAATACAATCCAATAATTATTTATCTTATTTTATCTATAAACTATATTAATTATTACTTTTATATTTAATCA
The DNA here is from genome assembly GCA_007258455.2 of Sequoia sempervirens. NCBI lineage: Eukaryota > Viridiplantae > Streptophyta > Pinopsida > Cupressales > Cupressaceae > Sequoia > Sequoia sempervirens. The sequence continues at coordinate 24,213 of VDFB02029680.1, read as the reverse complement.
TTTGCAGTAGAAGAGTGGTAAAAAGATATAATATGGTATGGAAATGGAGTATGAAAATGGATATGAAGTCATATGAAAAAGGTTAAATATGACATAAAATGGGTCGTAATTAGCTCTCATCATTCCCCTCAACTTAGCATATTGCACATCCTTGCACAATCTTTATTTCTCAGAGTTTTTTATTTGAACTAGTAACTTTTGGATCTATGACTTGTGCCTTCTTCACCCATGACTATTATAGCTCATGCTTCAATGCATTTCTCCTTGATTTATCATCTCCTCTTCATAAAAATCTTTCATGGATTTGCTTTAATTTTCAACTTACATTCTTTTCTTCCTCCAATTTTTTATTTTTTCATCATTTTTTATTTTGTCTATTTTTTCAAAATTTATTCTTCTTCTCCTCCTTTCATGGATTTGTCAGATTCAAATTAGAGAATAACTTATTTTTCTCCTCTTTACAATCTTTTCGGAAGTGACTGGATTCACCACAATTTCAGTATTTCACCTTAGTCATACTAGGAGACTTAGGTCTCCCATGGGATTTGGATTTTGAATTTTCTTGCTTCATGTTCTTCATTTTTCTTTTATCTTTCATTCTTCCTTGAACAACTAGAGCCTCCTTAGTCATTTCAAAAAAAATTCTCCACATCTCTTCAGATAATAATGATTCAATCACTTCATCCATCTTGAAGGTGGTAGTGGTACTTCCAATGGCCATGACAAGGTGGGGTCCCATGAATCTAGCAGTGAGCACAACAAAGTCATGCAATGATCCTTCTCCTCCATTTTCACACAAACAGAGCTCAACTAGGCAACAAGCATGTTGAATTCATTTAGGTGATCTATAAAAATTCCCTCTTCCCCCATCTACAAAGAATACATCTTCTTTTCTAGGAAGAACTTATTTAGTAGGGATTTAGCCTAATAAATCTCAGCAATTATTTTCCAAAGAAGTTCAACGGTCTTCTCTTCATGGATGTTTAGGAGTACAAAATCAACTAAACAGAGTCTTATCAAACCCTTAGCCTTCCAATCCATCAAATCCCAATATTTTTTCTTCCATTCTTTCTAGTATAGTTCTCGAAACAAATAACCATATGTCATAGTCGACTAACATGTCTTCCATCTTGAGCTTCCACAACTCAGTTTTCTCCATTAAATTTCTCTATTTCAATTCTACTAGATGTGCTCGCTATCTCCTTCTTACAACAAGGTTAACATAGAAATTCTACAACGGGCTCCCACTCAAATAAGATCAGTACAAACAACCCTTTACCCACAATAGAAAACTAAGGTGATCAAGATTTGATACCAACTAAAAGGAAGCTAGGTACATAGAAAATACTCCAACACCAATCTATTAGATGAGATAATGTGCAGATATTTTCAATTTCAAAACATTATTGGACTACAATAAAGAAGATGCACATAACAAGTAACATAAACAACATTAGAAATACAATAAAAATATATAACACCAAAGATACAATTGACCACACTTGAAGTGGACGTTGTTTTCTTTGCTAAAGAAATGGGATGGAGGCTTTCTTCATTAGCCTTGACATTGTTGCCATATTTTTTCATGTTGTTCAGATTTCTTGTTATCTGGATTCTTTCTCAGAACTTCAGTTCAAAAGACTACAAATAATTCATTGACTGAAGTCTTATGATGAATTGTTTATATATCTAAGACATTGGATGACAGTTAGAAGTTTATATTGACATGTTTTTCTCCTTTGATGGACTACTACACATTACTCTCATGAATGTGAACATATTTTGTTTCCATTTATCTAATTTGAATATAAGTTAAGAAAATTGCCAACTAATTCTAGTCGTTTCTTAAAAAAGGGGTGGCTATTGGGTCTACATGACTTCAATCTTTGGTTGCTAGTGATTTTTATTAGTTTTTTCTTATCCGTAATCTTGGTGATAGTTCTTAATCCATTTTGGTGTCTTACAGTTGGGAACATATTCAATCCATGTTCACTATCCATATGTTCATGGTACAACACACTATGAACGGTTGTTGAAAAGTTAGCAATAAGTTCTAAGCTATCACTTAAACATACATTGTATAAGACGAGCTTTAATGGTAAGTGCGTTAGAAATCTCAAAAGTGAGAAACTACTTGTGGTGATAAAGGTAGCATGGTTATCACACATAACTGGCTTCTGCTACTTCCATAGACCAATAGAAAATAGGTACGCTTCTAATTGAAATTTTTTCCATGAATACATTGTTGTTAAGGCAACCAAAAATAGTCAATTATTAAAGCTGTCCCTCTACAATCACATGTGAATCTTCACCTAATGACTGATTAACAAAAAATAGCACAGATGAGAATCAGAAAAGTTATAAAAGTATTTCGACAAGGAATCCATGACTGTTAGAAAAAGGTGTGTTGTACACCTTGCAAAATGTATTTAATGTAATTATTCTTGGGGTCACTTTATAATGTATGTAACATTGGGACATAAGTTAAGTTGCTAAAAATGTAATTATTTAATATTGGGAAAAATAAATTAAATAAAGTACCCAATATTAAATATGGGGACATGGTTTTGTAATCTCATGGTTTTAGTCACATGGTTTTATGTAAATCCACTTGGTGGTTTTGTGGGAGCTTGCTTCTAGAAAAGCAACCACAAGGGTAGTTGTTTAGGTTGGTAAGTTTGCATGTTAGCTTTTGTTAGCATTTGTGAGGGTTTGAAGCATGGCATAGGATGTGTGGTTACATGCTTGTTCACATGGATTGCTTGGAGAGGGATTGATACTTCAATGGTGTTCATGGAGACTCTAAAGATGTATTGTAATCTTTATTGCTGAATAATACATGAGGGATGCTTTTGGAGGCTAGGTTTTCCCCCCTTACAGGTTTTCCTAGGGTATATCTTGTGTCATATTTTCATGTGTATGTTTTCTATTCTCTTGCATGTGGATTCTGAATACTTAGTTGCATAGATTTCTCTTTTGCGTTATGTGGAAATTGTCTTTAAATGGCTGCAAGTTTCCAACAATTGGTATTAGAGCCATGGTTGTGGTTGTATAACCCTTGGTAGAGAAAAATATTGTTTAAGTTTAAATCTATGCATTGCATGTGAGAATGAAAGGCATGGCAAGATATGAGTGTTTTGCAGGTTGTTTATTACATATCTGAGGGTTTTAGGTTTGTTGTTTTGATGGGTTGTTTGTGGATTTGGGGTGTGAGAAATTTTGGGTGAAAAGAGTTTTTTGGCTATATATTCAAATGAGGGTTTTGTGGGGGAGAATTTATAGAAGACACCCTGGAATAAAATGGACCTCATAATTGGATCTGGGTTGGTCGAGAGTCAAATTTTGATATATAACTTGACCTATTTTTGTTACTGTGAAAAAATGCAAAAAAAAATTTAGCCCCAACTCGACCGTACGACCATCTAGGGCGTCTATAGAATAAAATAAAAAATAAAAAATAAAAACTCCATTGGCTTCAAAATTTCATCCCTGCAAAAAAAAAAATTAAAAAAAAATCTAATGTTGAAAAGGCTAATAGAAAGTTTGTTTGAGAAAAAAATATATAAAATCTAGGTAGGGGGTCGGCCCCCACCCTTGACCGATGTACCTCTGCAGGGCTGAAGACACCTACAGGTAGGTATCGTCCAACAGCTTGCCGCCGACACGGTACCAGCCGACAACCTGCCAACGGGCCTTGCCCTGTCCCCTTTGTGGGGTTATAAAAACTTAAAAAAAATGTTTTTATAACATTGTTTTTAAATAAAATTTCCATCGCCCTTTTTTTAGTCCACCATGAATAATGTCAAAAGGAGCCCGAAATTTTTTATATGCAAATTTAATTAGTTTGAAATGAATTTCGAGTCCGCCACCCAAGGAGTTGGGCTGCCCAGGTGGGGCCACTATCTAGCCACCTTAAAATTTTTGCCTTGGGTTCAAACTTTTGTTTTACTTCCAAGGGGCATAAATTTTTCCTAGAGTGTTTTCTTTTTCTCTTCTTGGACTCGCTGGAAACCCGATTCAATGCTTTATGTTGTGGTGTTAGTGTTTTTCTGATACTTTATAGTTTGTATAGTGTTTTGCTTACTGAAAGTTAGGTGTTTGTTTTGAGCTTCAAGAGGGCATATCTTGAGCATACGAAGTTGGATTTTGGACTTTGAATAGTTGACAAAAAGCTTGTTTAGAGAACTACACAGTGGATCAAGTTTGGAGATATTTTGGTATGGTTTATTTTTTATTTTCTTTATCTAAGCTGTTTATGGGTTACTTTGACTATGGTGACACTATGAGTTTATGGATGATCATATCTTGGAGATTTGATGTTGGATTCATTGTATGCTCAGTTGTACATCTCAAATTATTCTATCATTTGACATGGTTATCAGTATATGGTTGGATTTGTATGTTACATTGTTGTATCTACAAGTTGTGCAATGTTGTAGGCGGTTTATACTTACATGTTGCATTTATGACTTGGACATGGCTTGTCTTTTCCCATAGATATTTTAGTGCTAATGCATTTTTAGTTTGGTGACTTAGCCAAGTTACTTGGTTTGCTGGTTTTGTTGTCATATTGAGGTGAGATGGTATGACTAGGTACAGTCATGATGTGAGACCTATGTAGTTGACTATGTTATGCAGATATGTGGGACACGGTTGGGTTGAGTTGTTGATACATTTGGTGGTGATCATGGTGTCATTGATGTTTCTTGTGCTTTAGAGACTTTGGCATGTCATGATGGTTTATGCAAGTGCATTGTTGGTGGTGTTGCTATTTTAGGTTGTGGCAGTGTATCTTCTTGGTATGAGGCTCATGGTTTACTTTGCTTTCTTATTAAGGACCTCATGTTGCATTAGAGTTCTTTGTTTTTGTGAGGGCATTCTTGGTTAATCTTTATTGAGGAGATGATTATCACGATGTCATGAGAGCTTGTTATTCTTTGGTTATTCACTTTTAGTGAAGCTTTTGACAGTGATGGTTTGGTGGTGATGGATATGTTTATGATGGTCTGGAAGTTGTAGGTATCTTCTTGGCTTGGAGATTTTGGTTCTACTTGTTATGTTACTGACATTTCAGTTGTGCGTGTAGACCTGGATAATCTGCATGGAGAGGATGGTTGTCATGATGCCATGTGTGACTGGGTATCACATTTCAGTGGGAGTTATTTGGAAATGACATGGATGCATCGTTTGGTATGGTTATCTTCATTTGATTGGGGATATGGTTTATTTGTTTAGAGTGTTTTGCTATTATGTCATGGTTTACTCTTGATATACGTTTAGATTTTGGAATGGTACTTGTTCTCTTGAGACCAGGATGTATATATGTTATGGTGCATGTGATCTCCTAGGAGGAGATGGTTAGATCATGGATGCCATGTTTATGTTCCTGATTCTTGATTGGAGATTTGACATTGACCGAGTGAGGTTCTCTTTGTATTGGGTAAATTGATCATTTGCTTGATTACTTCATGATGGTGCTATGTTGCATTTAGAGTTTGGCATGGATTGGTTGGTTATAGGTACTCATGGATACTTGGAGACATAGGTGAGACTTGAGTTCTCTTGTGATTAGATGTTAGAAACCAAGATCATACATGCAAACCAGAAAAGCCTTCCACAGAAGAGAAAATAGAAAAAAGCAAGAGCTTTGCATGAAGATGTGCAAATAGTATTATTCAGGAATTCAATAAATTACATGAGATGATTTTCTTTATAAAGAAATGTACGCATAACCTTAAAGGAAACCATAAAAGGAAACCCTAGTGTGCACACTTAATAATTAATTATTAATGTCCCTAAGTTTAGCTTAAGTAACTAAAGTGATAAGTGACTTAATTAATAAACCAATATGATGTAATTAATTAAGTGAAATAACTTACTACTCTAACATTAGAGACATGTGTTGAGATGGTTACTCTTGATGAGATTTTAGTAGGAAGTCTAAGGAGCCTACACCTTGGTTGGATGCGAGTTCAACATGGACCTATGAGGAGAGTTCTTGGTTGAGTCATGATGACTTGGATATCTTGGAGGATCATTCTCATTCCCCACTCTTGGTCTACTCGGTGGTTTCACTTGAGAAGTATGACCCATTGTTTCTTTTAGGTGCTTTATCTTTATGCTTTATCTTCTCATGCATATGGATCTTGAGCTATGGACATATGGTTTTGGAGGGTTCATATGAGGAGTGTTGGCATGTCTATCTCCTTATGCATTGTGATTACATTCATTGATATTGAGTTTAGGAGATGTTTTGGTCTTATTTCCTTCATTGGGAATGGATTTAGTTTGATATTCTTTGGTTATGAGAGGCTTACATCCATGTTGATTACATGATAAATATGTTATGTTTGATCTTGGTGATTGAACAATTAGGTGTTTTTATGACTTTTATTTTGGGGTGTTGTGGAGGATATCATACTTGACACAGTTGGAATTTAAGGGTGTATGTAGAATGATTTTCTACAGGTATATGATGTGCAATGTTTCTATCTTTGGTCTTGGTTATCTTCTTGGATGTTTGGTTTTCACATTACATTGGTTTGAGGTTTGGTTGGAGCGATTGTGATCACTAGCTTGTGGTCATGTGTTTTCACTTATGTTCTTGGGTGATGACACGAAGGTTCCTTTATATTTTTGCTTTGTTGGGTGTGGAGAACTTGGGAGAGCTATGGAGACTTGTGATGAGAGTCGTTCTTATAGGTTATTGGTTTACAGGTTTTGCATAGTTCATTGTGGATGATTCCTTGGTACTACATGATGTTGTTTACACTTTTTATATGACGCGATTGGTAGACTTGGTATTCCTTGATCTTTTTAAGATTTGCATTATCCATGCACTGGGACCTCTTGGATGTGTATGCCATTCTTTGACAGGTTTTGCACATGGATTTTAGGATTGCAGTTTATGGGTGTATGTTTTTTATGGCATGAGTTTACTGTGTTTTGTATACCTTGGAGGTATGGATAGTTGGATGTATTGGCACTTGTTGTGGGTGTTATTTTAGCTATGGGTTTGTGTATCTTGATGACTACTAGTGCATATTATTACCTTTGGATTGAGTGTATGTGTTTGGGATATTAGTTGAGGTAGGACATATGCTTCGTTATGACAAATTGTGTGGATTCTCTTTGGATAGATTCTTATCTTTGTGCATTGGCATGATGGTGCATGAGAGAATTCATGCTTGGGATGGTAGTCACCTTGATTCTTCTTGTAGGTATCTTGAAGGAGCACATGGAGCACTTTGATTCCTTGATGGTATATGTGGCTAATGGATTGTTCTTTTGATTCATGTTTAGAGATTACTTGTTCCCCTTATGCAATGTATACAACAAGTGGGAGAATGTTATTAAAATGTGTGTTGTACACCTTGCATAATGTATTTAATGTAATTATTGTTTGGGCCACTTTATGTTGTATGCAACTTTGGGACATAAGTTAAGTTTAGGTAGTTGTTTAGGTTGGTAAGTTTGCATGTTAGCTCTTGTTAGCATTTGTGAGGGTTTGAAGCATGGCATGGGATGTGTGATTACATGCTTGTTCACATGGATTGATTGGAGAGGGATTGATGCTTCAATGGTGTTCATGGAGACTCTAAAGATGTATTGTAATCTTTATTGCTGAATAATACATGAGAGATGGATGCTTTTGGAGGCTGGGTTTTTCCCTCTTAAGGGTTTTCCCAAGGTATATATTGTGTCATATTTTCATGGGTATGTTGTCTATTCTCTTGCATATGGATTTTGAATACTTATTTGCATAGATTTCTCTTTTAGGTTAAGTGGAAATTGTCTTTAAATGGCTGCAAGTTTCCAACAATGATTAACACAAGTGTGGAGAATAGTGATAATTATAAAAGGTAGCGTGATGGTATGTTTGAATAGGATAAGCCTGAGGCCACATGTTGTTCCCAAATGTACAATGTGATGCATATTAAATCCAAGTTGGGGGAAGTTTTAGATCATTTGTCCATTAAAAGTCTTGTCTCTAATAATTCCATGATCCAAAGGACTGAATTCTTGTGTCGAGAAATTCTCAAGTGCCAATTTTGAGTGTCTGACAAATCCATTAGACCGATTACATTCTAACTAATTGAATGAAGCATGTTTTCAAGGTTGGACAATAATTCTTTCAAATTTTTTTCAATAATAAAAAAAGGTGTATGTCTTTTATTTGTGTCCTTCTACCTGATTTAATGGCCTTTTTTTTTTGTTTTTGACTAAACTCCATGGCAAGACTGTTAGAATTTTTGCAACGTAAACATGTGATGAGCTTAACACTCTTTGTTGAATATCCCATGAATTGAGCTCAAAGTTAATATACATGACTTAATGTATCTTGACAAAACACACACATTAGACTAACTACTTGTACATAATTTTATGCATTTTCTTCACTCAAAGGATTTCATTCTGGATTTTTTGAGTGATTAAATTTTAAATTCCTTAGTAATAAAACATAAAAAAAGGTCACAATGTGTTTTTTTTCCTAGGGAACTGGGCTACAAGTGACTTGAGACATTGAGTTAAGACCAAGTCAAATTTTCTTGGGAATGATCGAAATAATAGTTGATTAATCATCAAAAAATACTGAGCATAATTTATGGTGGTCATGTACATCTTACATGTCTACTGAGTCAAGAAAACCAAAGTGACAAGGCGTGGCCACAAAGCATGTAGAGACATACATTTTATGATATGACTATCCTCTAAATGTCATACGTCCTATAAAAGATCGACTGAATGGTAGCCTCTAATATAGGGGAGATGGGCTAGAGGTTGTGCATGGTTCAATTGTTATTATAGCACTTGTGTTTATAATACTCAATCTTATCATATATTTATACTATAAATTGTAAATTAATAGTTCATATGTAAATAAAAAATGAAATGTTGATCAAAATGGACCCATGCTTGAATACATGAGAATGTATGAATGCAATATAAAAAGGGTATGTGCAAGATCATCATGGAAAAAATAGGCCCTTAAGTGGCAAAAAATTTAGAAAAATCAGAGTTAGACAACTTGACATAAAAATTTGAATAAGTTATCTATACTATTTCAAAAATATGTAATAATAGAATCTATATCAAATTGAATGTAGTTTCTAAACTCCTAGGGTTTGTTTTAATAAAAAATCTATCTAGTGAAAATTTGAAATTTCAATGCAGTAGTACTTAAATTTTAGGGAAAAAATAAGTAGGTGTCTGTCTGACCACCCTAACCATAATAAAATGATAATATTTTTTTATAAGATTTTAGATATAAGTAGAGGACTCATGTTGGGATGTGATGCATATTTTTTTGTAATTTTTTTCCAAGTAAATAATTAATTATGATTTTTTTATTACAAATTTTAAAAAATATAAAAATCATATGTTTGACCACCTTAACTTGGTCAAAACTTCATGAAATTCATTTTTTATTTTTTTAATCCTATAGTATGCAAAGCATAGAATGTGATGCATGTTTTGGATTCCAAATATGTGATACCGTTTGAAAGCTATAAATGTTTTTCAATTAGCCTGTCAATCAAGACTTTAGTCGTAATTCAAATAGAAAATGAATAATAACTATTTATTAAATTAAAAGTAAAGCATACTTTATATTGGTGGAAAGCTGAGAATATCCTTTAAAAACCATTTTCATTTCATTAATTTTGGATTGAAAAATAGTCGTCAGCCACATACCCTACAAATACCCATCATATCACCACTTTTTGGCCCATCATGATCCTGCACATACCCAGAAAAAACATAAATAAATTCATGAATAAATGAAATATTTTTTTCTCAAATAGAATATCATAACTATCCACTATAAGTGTGTCATTTATAAAATAAAATGATCATTTAATAAAATAAGTCACACATTTAAACAAGTATTGTATTATAGTGAAAAAATATTGTTCTTATGTGTACAACTATTGAGGTAGCAATGCGCAAGCATTTAAGTATTTCATATTAATAGTTTGTCCTATCACAAATATAAAATGTGAGCACAATAAATACCATGCATTTTCTCACTAAATGTGAAGGATTTTAAAAAAGTTTTAAAGTGAATTATTAATCTATTCAATATACTTAAATGTACTTAGGTTGAGGAGGTTAGACAACTTCTTGTCTAACTGAATGTGCAATATTTAAGCCTCTAGAGGTTATTATGTTATTTGGTTAACCTCATGCACACACCTTTTGAGGTTTAAATAATTTTTAACTCACCTCAAATGCCACTAGAAACTTGGAACACAAGGTTGGTGACTTGGTCATAGAGGTTGTTGGTTTGGACACTCCAAGTGTTCCTAGGGTTGCCACCTATAGGACGCTTGTCTATCCATTTGTGCCACATCTTGGGGCACTTTTCAATTCACCTCATAGGTAGAATACACCTTCTTTTCCTATATATGCAAGGATTTGTACTCATTATCATTTGGGTCAACTAAAAATAATAGTTACCTATTGTTCATTGTGCCTGTCTCTTTATCTCCAAGATCTCCTAATTTCTAATATGGTATCTGAGCATGGATTGGAGATTTTTACAATCCATTAGGTGAACAATCTAGAACTAATCCTTTGAGAGTGACCCCTTCTTTCTTTTGGATACTGAGCCTATTATTTTTGGTGTTTCAATTACTTTATATTGTGAGCTAATCCTCACCGCAGTTTTTCCATTCTTGAGTTTTCCATGTAAATTTGGTGTTTCATTTCACATACTGTTGTTGTGTTTTAGTTTTAGTTTTTTTTTTTTCATGCTAAATCATTCAAACAGATTAAGGGATAATTTAGTTGATGTGAATCTAAATTTTTATGAAGGTTTTGAAATTTTAATGTACAATTGATTCACCCCCCTCTTATTTGGCTTATGTGCATTCAACATGTAGATCTATCTTCATCTCCATGTGGTCATCAAATCAATGTGTGAATCTTCAAATTTGGGCTTGAAATGCAAAAAAAGTTGAGAAAGTTTAATATATGGTGGTTTTTGGAATGAATTGTAGTGCAATATTTGGGTGTTGCTATCACAACCATAGTTTCTAAGATAAGAGTAAATCATGTTTTTTAAAGATATAGAAGCCATCATAAAGAGGATATCACATTGCTATGTAAAAGACTATCTAGTAAGAAGGTCAACATTTATATAGGATCATAGCTAATAAACTAGAATTTTTCATTGTCAAAAGGAGCCACTAAGAAGGTGTTAATCTAAAAGAAGAGATCATAATAGTTCTAAAATGCAAGAGAAGTTGTAACAAAAGAAAAGGAAAATGGTTGCTAAGGTTCACATGTTTTGAAGAGGTTGAAGATTGAAAGAAAGTCGTTAATATTGGAATAAAATTAAATTTGGTAAATGAAAAGTGAGAAGAAGTTCTAGATTTAGAATAAATATTGGTTGTATCTATTTGTGGAATTTGATTAAAGAAGAAAGGTGATTGCAATCTTTTCTAAAGTGTTTCCAACATTTGAGAAAATATCTAATATTTTTTAAATCTTGTTTGAAGGCATACAAAATTAAAGGTAGATCATTTCAAATATTGAAATAGTGAAGGCACACAAAGCTACCATATAATTGTGGTGAATCATAGTACTTGGTTGAATCATAACCAAATTTATAAAAAAGGTAAGTTGAAGTCATTTTTTTCAATGGAAAAGATAGGGAAAAAAGTAAAGGAGAATGAAAAAATAATGTGTGTAAAAGATATTTTACAAAAAGAACTACAAAAATTTAGAAAGATAAATGAAATATTAGAAGAGTAAAATATGTCACAAAAGGAAGATATATTTAAATTGAGAGAAGACACTAATTTGTTTAGTTAATTACTTGAAGCTTACGTAAAGGAAAATCAGTGTCTAAAGTCTAAGCCTACACTATGTAATGTGTCATGTGTTACAAGTGATTTGTTTTATTCATTAGATTAAGTGTTTGATAAATGTGATATACCTAAAGCCTCTTTTGATAAAAAGTGTAAGGAATAAAATAATATTTTTGAATCTACAACTCTTGTTAGTTGTGAGGATAATGACAATAATGTTGGATTTAAGATAATGAAAAAATGGGATATGAAGGAAAAGGTTTGTGAAAATATGGACAAGGAATTATAAATCCCATTGAACCAATAGCGAGGCCAAAGAATCAAGGCCTTGGATATGCTAGTAAAAATAAAATGATGTTATAGGTGTTGTTAGTGTAGACACTGAAAATTGTCCTTCGCCTATGAACACACCTTTTCATATCAATTCCTCCTACTTGCATAATTAAATAATTTTAATTATTTAATTATCTTTTATGGTCACATTCCTCTATTAATTATATAATTCTTAATTATTTAATTAATTCATTTTTTCCTTTATTCTTCCCTTGATTAATTAAATAAATTTTGTTTATTTAATTACATCACTAATTAGCCCCTTCCTTTATATATATATATATATATATATTAATAAAAGGCTATAGGCCGACCAAATATATTAATATAATAAAATAACGGATTACAATAGTAAATTTTTTAGGACTATAATCAAAATATAGAAAATTCTATATGTAATCAGCTTGATAGATACAAAATAGCTGATACACTAGTAATTTCAATATTTGAAAACTATCTATATAATATTAGCTTTCAAAATTTTAGACTGTAGTGCTCAAAAAGATCTTGCATCAAACATTTCCAACAGATGATCCTTCCACCCCTTCTCCTTTGTGCATGATCTGATGAGCTGGAGGAGTTGAGTGCAAATTTGCAGTGATGTTCATATCCAAAATTAGTGATTTTTCTCTGACCTGATGTGCATTCAAAATTTTGTGTAGCTTGAGACTCTACTGACTCCACCTCTTTCTAATTGGCCAGTTGTTTGTTGGTTCTAACTTCATGATGGCAATGATGTGTCAATAGAAATGATAATGCATGATACTTTGGCTTGAAGGTCCTTACCATGTCATCCCCAATTTCAAAATGATGGTGTGCTAATGCTCTATCTAGGTAGCTTGATGAATTGTTCTCCAATGAGATTTTCATTGCAGTGTAAACATTTTTGTATCCTGCCTTATGATACAAATAATGCCTTGGGAAGGTCTCACCCACATATGCTTCTCCCTTCCAAAACTTATATTTTTGCACACTCTTCAACAAAGCATTGTCTTGCAGAAATACTTCCTTGATAGTTGTATTTTCTAGTTTAACCATATCGTGATAGTTTGGATTTAGGTCCAACACATTAGATACAAAAATTGATACCAGTTTTGAAGGTAGAATTAACCTCTGAGCTGCAGGAAGTAGGATTTCATCACCAATTAAAGTTTTCAAACATTTATAAACTGACTGACAATCAGTCTTGAAGATATGTGATAATTGATCTCTTTCTAGTGCTTTGGAGAACGACAACTCCCATTCCTGTATGAGAAAAGAAGCTCTATTGTTTCATCACATGAACTCCATGTTGTAATACAAGAACAACGGCCCCTACACAACACACTACCCAGAAGAGCTGAATGGGATAATTATGTTTTGAAAATATCTAAATACATATATATTCTGGTAGCAAAATTTTTCACAAAACAAACTTGCTCCACAAATCCTCAACAAAATACTTAAAGCTTATAAAAGCTTTCTCAAATAATTTTGGAGAATAATTGCATGATTTGGCATCCATTGAAAACAAGAATGATGTTTAATAATGATGATAGAAAGATTTTACTTCTTTCCATTGAACAAAATCATAATTATTATCATTTTTCTACTATAATTAAATACTTATTTTAATTATTTAATTATTCATTATCCTCTTCTTCTATAATTAAATAAATTTTATTTATTTAATTACTTACTAATTTATCATTTTCATCCACTTTTGAAATAAATTGTTATTTAATTTAAAAGTCAACATGTCACATGTCTTTTATAATTAAATAATGCTTTTATTATTTAATTATTCACCTTCCCTGCCCAATTAACTAATTTTATAATTATTTAATTTTCTCCAACAACCTCTTTTTTGTGCCAACCTCATTATCCATGCCATTCTTATCTGCTCCTGTCTCATTCATTTTCCACCCTTAATTGAATTATCTTATAATTCAATCTTGGCCATTAATCCTTATCATTGCCTTAATTTTTCCCTAACCCTATTTCATACTACACCTTTCAATCTTGGCCATTGATTAAGACATCTTATTGAAATCCAATCTCAACTATCAATCCAAATTAGACATTTAGTATAAATCAACCCTCTCATAAGCCATTTGGGGGTTGATTATTCAAGTATCCTTATGCTGCCAAAATTATTCTTGAATCAATCATCCATTTCTATCTATCATCATTCATTACCATCTCCATCTCAATGTTATGCTATTGAATTGAGCAACCAACATATCAAATGAATCGAATGATTCATCCATCATTACGTCTATTTGAGGTATTGAAGATTTGGATTAGGTAATGCATGTTATTGTTTTATCATTTTTGTTTTATATAGATTTTTCATATACAATTAGTTCAAACCAATTATCTCAAGGAATAGAGTCCATATGATTTTCTTATTTTTATAGGCATAGACATGGAAAAGAGCTATGTTGGGATCTTCATGCTTATAGTATCTGTGGATTAGAGAATCATTCAAAGAAATTGAGTTGGAACAAAAATTAAAAGAAACAACCTCTACAAGATAATATATACAAATGGATTGTGGATGAATCATTGTATCTAATTGGAAAAAGGTCATAAGTATGTTCAAGATATTGTACAAACACAAATATTCTCATTTAAAAAAAAAATAACAATCACGCAAGGTCATCTATCATCCTAGAAACCATGTAATTTAATCTATAAATTTTTACTACTATAAAGGCTACTTGAATTCTATCATATATGTAGAATAAGTACCATTGATAACAAAGTTCATTGTTGAATCATTGTAATATTGATCCCAAAGATCATTGTTGAACCTAAAAAGTTGTATTGTTGATTGTAAAGATCATTGTTGAAACTAATTTTTTTAGTATTGATTGCAAAGATCATTGTTGAATAGTTGTAGTGTTGATTGCAAAGATTGATGCTAAATTTGTGAAGGATTTGATTGTATATATCATTGTTTAAATTGATCACAAAGATCGTTGAAGGTTTTTGTCGCAAACATCATTGTTGAAATTGATTGTAGAAATTGTTGCTAAATCTATGAAGGTTTTGATCACAAAGATCATTGTTGAAATTGATTGGAAAGATTGTTGCGACATTTGTAAAAGTTTTTTTTATCACAAAGATCATTCAAAATGCTTCAATTCTTTTATTGATATAACTATGAAGAATATCTTTATACTTTCAAGAAGACATTGGTGTTAAATATTCTTCATTTGTACATGGGTAGCTAATAAACTTATTTTTTATAAGTGGCCCCCATCATCTAGTTAAGTTGTGTGATAAAATAAAGTTTATGGAGAGGTGTTAGAAATATCAACTATATTTTAGTCACACCCAACATAACTGTTATCTAAAGTTGTGTCTCATGCAAGATACACATCTCTCCAAGCATGAGACCTATTTATGGATCTTTGGATCTATGAATTTGATATATAAAGAAATTAATTTATGTTCTCCAATTTTAACAAACCCTTTGTGAAGTATGTTGAAAAATTGGTTCTAATCTATATATCATACTAGAGACATTAAATTTAAAAGCATATTAAACATGAACAAATGATTAAAGAGTAAAATATTTTTGTAAATTTCATAGATTTTTTCAGTTGTATGTTAATTTTAAATCTTAAAGAGTTTAAATCAAGAAATCCATATAATTTATTAAATACCATGAGATAAAAATAATAAACCACAAAATTTTACAATTAACAACATTTTATTGTAAATTTTTTTAAATATAATGTAATAAAGAAATAAACTTCAACTTTATGATAAGTTACAAATAATGTCTTGGATGAGACAAGTTATGATCATGAAATTTAGAAGAACACATACTCTGATACTTCTGAATAAGAGTTTGTGGCCCTCCACAGTGTATGAAACCACTAAGTGCACCGACTGCCACAAGAAGTGATTGGTATAAATTATGTATATTTCCTTCTTCAAATGTATATAAATAATGCACCAAATTTTGGTCTATGAGGGCTGCCACACAAAATACCAAAACTGCCATAGCTGCATGAACCAAATCCTTAGATTTAATCTTATACTCAGACTCATTGGAAGGCTTAATTTCATTACCAATGGCTAACCCATTAATGGTGGCAATCCCATAATACACCTTCCCTATGGAGCCATCAGTGAAGGTTTCTACCAGTGAAAAGAAGAAGCATGCTATTCCAAGAATAGCTACAGTCACTCCTACTAAAAACTTATTTGATGTTTTGCATTCTTCATTATTGGAGAGAAGATTAGAAAAAGCCTAAAACACAAACAAAATTACAGTGGGAAATATCTTTGCAATATTTGATACTAAAGATAATGTACAATTTACCACACTTGAATGTTAGAATTAATTTCAACTCCTAACATCTCCTCAATCAACAATTTGAACTCTTGATGTAGCAATATGGTGCAGGAGCACCTTATGCATTCTATGCCTCTATAAGGATTTTTTTTTAAATTTCAATCTCCACTCATGTAAAACATGTAAAAAGGTAATTTTGACGTATTTGAATCAGTTGATTAGGTCACTAGGTGGGTTTATGGTCAAAGTATTGAAAAGTGCAAAATCTTGTAAAAGTTGTCAACAATGCAAAAATGCAGAAAATACAAGAAGTTGAAGAGTCATGTGGGAAAAGGGAAGGTTGTTGGTCATTGGAAGTTGAAGGGTGGTTGTTTTAAATATTGGAACATGTTTAAAAGCATGGTAAGGGCAAGAAAAGCACAATTATTTTGTATTTTGAAACAAGTTTTGTAATAAAAGTACTCTAATATGTTGTAGCAATGTGTTTTCTCTCTTATTTCTAGCCTTGTACAGACTGTACAGTACTTCTTAGTCTATATTTTTTATTTTATTTTATAGAGTAAGGTGTTAGCTTCCATTTGCAAGAGATTTGAATACTTTTCATTAAGTTTAAAGGTTTTCAAAGTATTTTTACAGTAAGTGGTTTGGAAACCCTAATTTAAGGGTTTTGAGAGTCTAGAAGGGTTTTAATGACCATTCCACCGATGTAGGCTTAGAAGGTCAATGGAGTGGGTTAATATATGGTTTTTTTAGTGTTGTGTGTGTGCGTAGATGTAGGGGAATTGAAAATACAGAGCTATTGTTGCTGCCCTCAAAGAATTTACTATGTTTTTCCATGAAAATTGAAGGCTCCAAGGTAGAATATGATGTAAATGCATTCATGAAGGCTAGAAGTTTATTCCTAGAGATTTTTTAGACTTATTCAAACATGTTTGAAGTTGTGGAAAAGTGTCTTGAGGTTTGGAAAGCCTACTTTCAATAAACCCTCATTTGGTTGAGCATAGTGGAGTCCAAACCAAGGGTTTGAGTTTTTTTGCCCTTGGAAAAGTTTGAGTGACCAAGAGATTGTTGATTCTGTAGTATTACACCCTAATAAAGTACTTTTTACAATTATTTAAGGTTGTGGAGTTGATTTGATGATAGTTGCTTTGCAAATTTGACCTAATTGGTACAATTTGTTGCGGACAATCAATTATTTTGATTATACTTTCCAAAACAAGCATACCTGCTGTTGAGATATGTTAAAATATGCAATATTGGGTCCCTTAAAATGTTCTTTTTTTGAGGATATTCAATTTGGTGTGGAAGATATACCCTCTTTTGACATAATGGACTACTACTAGGATTTGGTGTCTTAGGTGCAAATGTTGGATGAGTTGATTGATTCAGAGTTTTCTAAGAATTTTTTTTGCTTTGATTCAGTCAAAATAATGATGATGAAAGTGTTTTAGGGTTTGAATGCTAAAATTTTGTTTAAATCAAGTGAAATTGAGTTTGATTGATTAAAGGCCTCCCTGCTCTGCATCAATATTACATTAAGGAATTGAGAACAAATAGAGGTGGTAAATAAATTTCAAAAGAGTTTTTAAATTTATGCAAAGATCATGGAATTCACAAACAATTTACTACTAGATACACACCTCAACAAAATGGGGTAGCTGAAAGAAAAAATAGAACAATCATGGAAATGGCTAGGAGCATGTTGAAAGCCAAACGTTTGCCAAATGAATATTGAGTTGAATCTATATCATGTGCAACTTATATAATGAATAGGTGTCCAAAAAAAAGTGTCATGAATATGATTCCTGAAGAAGCATGGACTGGAAGAAAACATAATGTTGCTCACATGAGAGTTTTTGGTTGTGTAGCATATGCACATGTGCCTAATGAGCTAAGAAGAAAGTTAGATAAAAAAAGGAGAAACGTGCATATTTGTAGGATATAGTGATGAGTCCAAGCCATACAAGTTATATAATCCAATCAGTAAGAAGGTTATAATCAACAGAGATGTGTAGTTCATAGAAGATGAAGCATGGGATGGAAGTTTGGAGAAAACAATGAACATTGTAGCCAACTTGCCACAAGAAGATAATGAGATTTTTACACTAGAAAATAATCCATCAAATGTGACTCCTTCCACACCCATTCATTGTCAAAAAAGTGGTCCACAAGTGACACCATCATCAAATGTAAGAGCAGCAACAAGAGGACAACAAACACCATCTACAACAAGGATTTCAAGTGTAGGACCAACAAGTCCACATTCCACAAGTCCAAGTTCAAGTGACATGTCAAATCCAACATTGGCAAGCATGAGGAAACAAAAAATAAGAAGTATTAGGGACATTTATGAGAAAAATGAAGGTGAAAATAATGCAGGTCAGAATTCTCTTTTTGCTTTATATTCACATGTTGAAGATCTGATTCATTTTGAAGATGCTATTAAAGAAGAAAAATGGGTGCATGCAATGGATGAAGAAATAGATGCTATTGAAAAGAATCAAACATGGGAGTTAGTGAATCTTCCACAAGGAAAAGAGGTGATTGGAGTGAAGTGGGTTTATAAAATTAAATTGAATGCAAATGGTGAAGTACAAAAGCATAAAGTAAGGCTTATAACCAAAGGCTATTCACAACAACTCGAGATAGACTACAATGAGACATTTGCACCAGTTATTCATTTAGACACTGTGAGAACAATATTGGCCATAACAACTCAAAACAAGTGGGAAGTATATCAAATGGATTTGAAATCAACTTTCTTAAATGGTATTTTAGAAGAATCTAAGTCTATGTGGAGCAGCCACCTGGGTATGAGATTTTGGGACATGAAAACAAGGTTTACAAACTCAAGAAAGCACTATATGGACTCAAGCAAGTCCCAAGAGCTTGGTACAACATAATTGATAGTTATCTTTTACCAAATGGCTTCAATAGGTGCAACAATAATCCTACATTGTCTACCAGAATGAATGTGCAATGTGAGATTATAATTGTTTGTTTATATGTTGATGACTTGGTATTCACGGGTGATTTATCAATTGACATGTTCAAATCAGATATGAAGAAAGAGTTTGAGATGACTGATTTGGGTTTAATGAAGTACTTTCCTGGCATTGAAGTGAATCAAAATGAAAATGGTATATTCATTTCTCAAAAAAAATATGCAAATGACATTTTGAAAATGTTTAATATGATTAATTGCAAAGCAATCTCAACTCCTATTGTCACAAGTTTGAAATTGAGCAAAGATGACAAAGGAGTAGATATAAATACAACCTTGTACAAAAAACTTGTTGGTAGTATTATGTACTTAACATCCACAAGGCTAGACATAATGTTTGTAGTTAGTCTCATCTCAAGATTCATGGAGTCTCCAAAAGTTTGTCATTGGCAAGCAGGAAAGAGGATTTTGAAATATGTTAGTGGAACAAGCAACTATGGAATTCTTTACTCAAAGACAAGTGATTTCAAGTTGATAGGATACACTGACAGTGATTGTGTAGGGAGTATAGATGATAGGAAGAGTGCTTCTGGTTATGTTTTTCACTTTGGTACTAGTGTAGTTTCATGGGCTTCAAAGAAACAACCAATTGTTACCCTTTCATCAGCTGAAGTAGAGTATTTAGTAGCCGCAAGTGCATCATGTCAAGCAGCTTGGATGAGAAGAGTGTTGAAAGAATTGAAACAAGAATAAGAAGAGGCAATGAAGATCTATTGTGACAACAACTTAGCTATATAGCATTGTAAAAAAATCTAGTTTTCCACAAGAGAAGCAAATATATAGACACAAGATATCATTTCATTAGAGAACTAATCAACAATGGAGAAATATTTTTGGAATTTTGCAAGTCTGAAGATCAATGTGCAGATATTTTCACAAAGGCACTTGGAAAAGAAAACTTCATCTATCAGAGAGATCGATTGGGTATCATTGACGATAGTAGTTGTAATTAAGGGGGAGTGTTAGAAGTAATCTCAACCCCTGACGGCTCTTGAAGCAGTAATTTGAATTGCTGAAGCAACAATTTCAGCTCCTGACACTACCTTCTCTTCTTCTCCACTCAGGGTCAATGATCTATACATTTTACTCATTTTTGGCCGCTGCAAAACCTTCTACTCCTAATTGTTGTTGGAAATATATGCCTCAATCTCACAGGCTGAAACCTCTAAGAGAGGAAAGTTGGTGTGACATACTTTGGGTCTGGCCGACTAGCAGCTTTGGATCTTGTGGTTTGTAAAGGTCACCGAGACAATGTTTAAGTCATGCTGAAGGAGCTTATCACTGTGACTTGTGACAATCGTTGTAACCCTATGTCGAGTGGAGATCTCTAGCCGACAGGCCATTCATATCGTATATCAGGGAGACCCTAGGTCAAAAGGCTTACTTTGGTGTGAAGTCCCAGTGATAGCTAAAGTCTTGTCGATAGGGTGTTACACATGTGATCATCGGAGTAACTTACGATGTTTCGGTATGTGGTCTTACCAATAGGAATGTCTCACCGACAATATTCACTCGGGGTAACACAAAGGCCTCAGGAAGAACTCTCAGCAAGTAAGTGAAGTTTCGCCAAAGGTGGAGGCATAGGTATGAAGTCCTAGCAATCGATGAAGGTCTCGCCAATGGAGATACACTTGGAGTCTTCGCAGTGACACAAAGACTTCAGTATGAAGTCTTAGCGACTGATGGAGAGTCTCACTGATAGTAAATGGTCCTCAAGGTGACATGAAGTATTCACTGTGATGTCTTGGCGATAGCAGTATGTCTTGCCGACTGTCGGATGCTTCGGTGTACCATAAGAAGTCTCACTGTAACCTCTTGGTGAGCGGTAAGTCTTGCCGATGGCAATGTTGAGGTTGGTGTGACTTGTGAACATCGGTATGAGTCTTTCTAATAGGAATGAAATGAATATCAGTGGATTCAGTATGACTCATGGAATTCACTATATCATCTTGCCGACTATTGGAACCTACGCCGATATCAACAATGAAGCCTTTGGGCATCGGGGAGACACTTCTTGTGTCTCACTGACATGGCAACACAGGTTGATCGCTTTGACCTAGAGAAGACCATCCTACGTGGTGAGTCTTTGGCCAATCAAAGAAGCCGAATGGGAACCGCTAACAATTAGACTGTTGCGGCCGTTATTGAGAGGAATCTCGACAGACAGGGGTGACATGGATATACTCAGTGATTGTAGATTGTGATGGGTTCGATGGATCAATGATTTGGTGTGTGGTTGTATGATTAGTGGATGAATTCTATTCTATGAAGATTGTAATGTGAATGTTCTGTAACAAGGTTGTTCATAAAGAATGCTGTTGTAAACTAACATTAGAAAGATAAGTCATAACTCTGTTTGTAATCTTTATTACTGTAATACAAAGTGACTTCTTTTGGTGTGGTGGGTTTTTCTCCCATAAGGGTTTTCCCACATATATCTAGTGTTTATTTGTGTTTGTCTATTTCTCTATTTCTGTTATCTCTTTCAAGTGCATCTTAATTGTACTGTAATTGTAAAATTTAAAAGGTATCTTTGCATTCTTCCCTGAGATTTTGATGTTAGGAGAGTTGCTTCCACATCTAGGTTTCCTTACAAGTGGTATCAGAGCCTGTCCAGTTGTGTTATCCTTGTGGGTACATTGAATTTTTTGGGTCAATTTTTGTTGAGTGGGAGTCTTGTAGAAGTTTGTCAAATTCGAATTACAGATTGAGATGGCTAGCACGTCAGGAAAGATTAAAATAGAGAAATTTAATGGCAACAATTTTGAGTTGTGGAAACTTAAGATGGAAGATCTATTGGTTGATTGTGATCTTTGGATTGTTGTGTCTGAAGCAAAGCCTATAGGCATGAAGCAAGAAGATTGGGACTTTGTAGATAGAAAGTCTAAGGGGTTGATAAGGCTCTATTTGGTAGACTCCATTCTTCTCAATGTGCATGAAGAGAAGACTGCATACTCCATGTGGAAGAGACTGGCATCTATTTATCACCTGGGAAGTCCTTGGTGAATAAACTGTTCCTGAGGAAGAAGTTGTACACTTTGAGAATGCAGGAAGGAGGGTCTGTAGCTGATCATTTGAACGCATTCAACATGTTGATTGCACAATTAACATCTATTGGTGTGAAGATTGATGAAGAGGATCGCTATATGCTAATATTATGTTTTTTTTCCAGATTCATGGGATCACCTTGTGATGGCTATTGGGAGTACAACATCCAGTTTCAAGATGGAAGATGTTGTTGCTTCTTTGTTATCAGAATAAATGAGAAGGAAATCTTCTGAGATGGTGAAGGAGGCCCTTGCTGTTAGAGGAAGGTCGAAAGAGAAAGGAAAGAAGGACAATAAATCTAAATCAAAATCAGAGGGGAGATCAAAGTCTCTTGGCAAGAAGTCCAAGGTGAAGTGTTGGAACTGTGGCCAACCTGGTCATTTCTGAAAGGATTGTAAAGAGGAGAAGAAGAAGAAGTATTCTTCCAATAATGATTCTTCTTAGAGTGATGCGTACCCCTTCATTGCAGCCTTGGCTACACAGGCATCAGATGATGTCTGGCTTATTGATTCTAGAGCATCTTTCCACATGACATCTCATAGAGACTGGTTCATGAAGTATGAAGAATACGATGGTGGAAAGGTGTACTTGGCAAGTGATTCAACTTTGGAAATTGTTGGCCGTGGAAGATTCAGAATTCAATTCCCTGATGGAAGAGTGAAGGGAATTAATGATGTAATGCATATACCAGGTCTGGCTTGAAACTTACTTTCTATTAGTAAGTTGAATGATATTGGAGTGCAGGTCACGTTCTCTGGAAATGGCTGTAAGATGACTAGAGGCTCAATGGTGCTAGCAAGGGGTGTTCATATTGGTACCTTGTACAAGCTGGATGCACATGTTGTTCAATGCAATAGTGTCTCTGTAAAGTCACAAAAAGCTACTCATGGAGGAAAAGAGGGAAATGTTTCTAATTGTGTAAACTCTATGGAAGTTAAACTTCCAGTAGAAAAGACTATGCTCTGGCATCATAGGCTAGGCCACATTGGAGAGAAAGGTTTAAAAACCTTAAAGAATAAAAACTTGGTTGAGGGGCTTGAAGATTGTAACCTCGAATTTGAATTTTGTGAACATTGTATATATGGAAAATGACACCGTGTTTCATTTTATTTGAGTCCTCATAAATCTTCTAGTTTGCTAGATTATATTCATTCTGATGTATTTGGTCTAGTGAATGTTCCTTCTTTGTCTAAGTCAAGGTACTATGCATCATTCATTGATGATTATTTGAGAAGAACATTTGTTTATTTTTTGAAAAGTAAATCAGAAGTGTTCAGTTGGTTTAAAGAATTTAAGAACCTTGTAGAAAATTAGAGTGGAAGAAAAATTAAATGCTTAAGGACTGATAATGGCGGTGAATTTTGTTCTAATGATTTTGAGAGGTATTATAAAGACCTTGGGATTAAAAGACATAAGACTACACCTTATACTCCACAACAAAATGGAGTTGTAGAAAGGTTCAATAGGACAGTGATGGAGAGAGCACGAAGTATGCTGAGTACTGCTGGCTTGGAAGAGAAGTTCTGGGCTGAGGCAGTTGCTACAACATGTTACCTGATAAATCATTCTCCAAATTCTGCTCTTGTTGAGAAAACACCTTTGGAAGCGTGGTCTAGTAAGAAGCCCTCTTTAAGACATATTCATGTTTTTGGCTGTGAGGCATATGCTCATGTGCCTTATGAGAAAAGATCTAATTTGGAGAACAAGGCTATTAAATGTATTTT